>JAGKQA010000202.1:0-65812 GCA_022609195.1 Plenodomus libanotidis
AAGATTCGGCTACGGGTCGCTTAAATCCCTGTATTTATTAATTCTATAGCTAGATAGCTGCCTCTTCATAGCCGAAAGGCTGCATAAGAGTAATGAAACCAAAAAAAAAAAAAAAAAAAAAAAAAGGGCTCTATAAGTTATATTGAAATCTGAGATACTTAGCGGATCGTGCGTAAGCGGCAATTGCATATAGATGCGCGACCCGAAATTGGGGCCTAGGCCGATGCGCTTCCGCCACTTCCGCCGCTTGCAAAAGCTGTTTCCTGACTCCTGGTTTGCGGCTGCTCGCCGCCAGGAAACCGTTTTCAGACCTCACCAAATATGGGAAGAAGTACAAAGTTGCCAAAACAAAAGAATTGGTCCCGGAGGGGATCGAACCCGCGACCTTCGCATTTACTGTCACATAACTCTTTTGAGATATATTAGTACGACGCTCTGACCAGCTGAGCTACGGGACCAGCTGTCTCTACTTGCTGGAAAACCTCGCGACAATTCTTAACCAAGTGGATAATTTAGAAGTTGGGTTTTCACTTGAGATTGCAGCGTGGGTCCTGAATGCGGGAGCGGACCTCCCACGCTTGTGATGACTCAAGCACCCGAAGACACAAAAGATTCCCTGACACAGGCAACAAGAAGTATAGGGTCAAGTGAGAATAGAAGAAGACAGGGGCCATGTATACACATCTAGTGTTTTCGATAGCATAATCAGTGAAATGCAGACTTCTTACCCTTCTGTACCGTTTGCCAGAAGGTGCCATTGGGATTATAGGAATTCAAATAGACTATGCAAAGAAAAAATTACATCATAAAGACTAAAATTCGGCTCTGATAACCTAAAAAGAAAAACATGTGGAGTGTGGGCGGCAAAACATGCCATAGGAAATGTGTGGTGGTGAGTGACCCTAACCCTAAAGACAAACTTTCCAGGCCTCCACCATCACCATCACCACAAAAACAACCCCCTTTGGACAGCTCTCAACAAACCCTCCACACCACCCTGCAAGGCAACACGCTTCTCAGGGGTTTCCAGCATCTTGAGTCTTGACACGAACGACAATAATCAACTCCCAAACCGTTTCCCACAGCCAGCTGACTCGCAAAGCAGCGGGGGATTGGCGACCAGGATGGAGAGTCGCGCACGTTTGACACGATCTATGATCTGCACGGCGCGCGCACAGGGCACAGGGCTACAAAAGCACCACGGTTCAGAGATGGAGCCCGCAAGAGTGGGGACAGCGAGGCTTGGGTATATCTCCGAGTCCGGTAGTGTGCGCCGCCCACATTCGGCCGGAAAGTCTCCTGTCACAATGAAAATACGCACTGTACCAACTTTTTCACACCAAGCGGAAAGGGATCCAGATTTGTTGTGGGCCGTGCCTGAACATCTGCTCGATCAGATCAAGGTCCGGCCTGTCAGAACACATGAGACGCGTACCTTTTTCCTGATTAAAAATACGGTGGATAAGGGCTCGGGTACGATTCCGGGCGCAGGGACGCCTTGCCACGAGGCACACGACGACGAGCGAGGCCGCACTTCTCCCTTGTCCCCCATGGATATACGGAATCGAGCCAAGACATACACATACGTCGTCACTCACCGCAAGCTCCATAATAGCACTTAGTTATGGAGTCCAGGACGTTATATGTCAGTGTCGGAACGACGTCAAGAACCCTTCCCTTCACATGTCCGCACGTCAGCACGGGCTCAGCATTGCAGGATTCACCTAGTAGGATGGGCATCAAGGGTGAAGAGAAACAACAAGCAAGCACAGGAGCTCCGCTCCCTGGAATCACGGAATGGGAGTTCCATTCCGGCGTATGGAGCGAGGCGATGAAGGCGAGAAGCAGCCAAACAGCCCATCATCCCAGTGCAAAGTCCAAGTCGGAAACATCGACGGGACGGATCACGTCAAGGCTTAAGTCCCAAGCCCACAAGAGGGGCGGGTTCCTGCCGCTCCGCGCCAGGAATACTAAGGTAAATATCGATCATACGGAGATCGTATCGGTTGATCATTCTAACGTTGTCAATGTTTCCACAAGTCTTGGGTGATCTGCGAGCCACCATGCCACGAGACTAGACAAGGCTCTCGCGAAGAGGTGGTTCGGCTCCGCAGAGAGATGCATTATCTCTACGCGAGTGGGCTCGGTACCGTTCCAATAATGCCTTGCCTTGTCTCGAGCCCACTCACCCACCCCATCAAAAGGGTTGATACGAAAAATGCAGCAAGATAATCGCTCGTTCAACATGGAGGCTGACCGACTCGCGAGGAGGCAAACTATTAACTGCGTTCATGACCTGCAAATTCCGATCCCGGCTATAACAACCTCTGCATTATTGGAAGTGCAATTTTAACGGAAAACGTCACAGTACTAGTAGGCAAGTATTGGCCTAGGTCGACCAGGGGTGTGCTAGACCTACTTCGAGCAGGTATCCACATCGCAACGTGTGTCATCTACGAGCCTGCTGTCCTGCCATCAACCATGTTCCATCAGTGGAACTCTCCCAGATCCCAAACCCAGAAGCAATAGCACACAATTTTTGCCTCTCAAGACCCACGATGCTCCAACATAGCTACTCGTGTTGTCACAACAAGCACAGACAAGGGGAAATGAGGCTTCATCATTGCCTCGCAGTTCTCGCCCAGCAAGTTCCCAACATCTGCAGGAGTAACTTGGCGCCAAAGCCAGAAATGGGGCGAGTCGACTAAGGTAGCCTCTTGGCCATTGGACCATATCGATCCCAGCGTCGTGCGCGGGTGGGGCCGCCGTCAAACGCGAAACCTGGGACTGGTATGTGTGGGAAGAAAGTTTCCCTCTCTGCGGCGCTGTCATGGTTTCGTATGTGTGAGCAAACCATAACCACGGCGAGAAGTAGACCCTAGAGAGAGAGAGAGAGAGAGAGAGAGAGGGAGAGCAAGAGAGCAAGAGAAATGGTGCGTGTAAGTCGGTGGTGACTTGTGCCTTGAGCAGCGCCTTCTGTGCGTCAAGACTCCTTCATTCAATCTAAATCGGCCTCTTGTCGATAAGCAGATAGTTGCCACTCCCCATCACATTCAACTCCGTGGTCTTCTCGTCTTCAATATGATACATCAAGGTTACCAAAACAAGGCAAAGAGAGAATTAACAGATTTTGATGGTATCACTGGCTTTCCCTCCCGAACATCCCTTCCAAAGTAAAATGTTCCCCAACACCCACTTTCCCAATAACACCCACCAGATAGCGCCCGATTCTGAAATAGATGTAGAAGCCAGGAAATTTCCAAACTTGCCGATTCAACAATTATGTCGCTCGCTTTGCTGTGATAGTGTTAAACAACATGTCCCTTTGAACGCCAATAGATGTGAAATCGCTCGATGTGGTGTTAATACAATGTGAGACGACCCGGCCATCACCTGCGCGTATCCGCGTAGTCCCAACTCCTCTTCAGTCCTCCCTCGTAGACACTAGCAACTGACTCCTGCCACATGGCAGGAGTCACAAATGTCTGCACGGGAGCAGCAGAGTATTGACTGTGTGGCGAAATCTGCTGCTGGGAGGCGGCAGCAGCCGCGACTGAAGGAACGGTGGCGTGAACGTGCTGGATGTCCTGAATGGTAGGAACCTCAGCGGCACCTGGCATTGGAAGACTTAGAGAGCTGCTCGAACGTTGGACACCCTGAATGGGTGCCGATTGAGCTGATGGCGTACCGAATGAAGAGTTCCATTGACTATTTTTAAAAGTCAGTCACGAAGGCATGCACAATATTGAACATCGAGGGTATCATCTACTTACTCAAAAATACGAGACGGGTTCCATCCCGACCCGCCATCCGATGTCATAGGCATGAGCGTCGGTGCTTGTGAGGTATTGGCCTGACCGGCCGCCGATGTGGCCGAGGCCATCATTGCGAGTGACTGTGCCGCAGGAGAGTCACTCTTCATGTCCACAGGACCGGCTGAGATAGGTGGCGTCATTGGGTGGCCGGGGTAACTGACTTGTGAATGGTGAACCGCGCCTTGTGTGTCGATTGTCTGCTGCTGAGTGTGGTCAATGGACCCTCGGACCGACGGGCGGTGAGTGTAGCTGCCAGGGTGGCTGCGGGCCGGACTCAAGCGGTTCGATGAGTGAGGGCTTCCGTAAGGAAAGCTGGGCTTGAGCACGAAGGGCTTCCTCGTATCGGCAGAGAAGGCCTCGCGGATCGAGTCTATTTGCTTCTGCATGTCGGGCATCGGCCAGGCATGCATGCATCTCTCCAAAACCCTCATGTGCCTTGTGAAATACTCCCTGGAGTCGGCGTTGAATTCCGGGTCTGGCGAAGTGATGGCAACCTACAATTCGTCAGGAATAAAGAAAAAGAAAGGCAAGGAAAGATTGGCGTACCAGGTGAAGGACCATGCAGGTCAAGATGCAGTAGAGAGAAAAGTTGACACCCCGCTGCATGCATTGTAGTCCATTGACACCAAAGGTCTGCAGAATGCTCTCTTGCAGGCGGCAAAGGTCTTTAGTTGCGTTGTAGCACAATCGCATGTGGTGCTTCCACTGTCCATCCATGGCCGATAGATCAAGAGCGCTGAGCTGCGGCCGATGCAGCAAGATGATACTAAGGTTGTAGTAAGTATGCATATTGCCAATGAATGCGGAAGCTAGCCATGGCGGTGATCCATCTGGAGGATAGTTGATGTTCAAGTCTGCCGGCAAGTCGTTCATCCAAGCTGTAATTTCGGGGTTGAACGCCGCCAGCTCAGGATCCGAAATCCAATCCTTGTGCTTGTGGATGCGGGAATACAGTCGGTTCATCTTCGCGACAGTACGGATGAGTCGAGTCAGGTAGGTGAAGTTGCGAGAGACCTGGTAGTCCGACTCATCTCCCGATGTAAAGGGTCGCGGGAGGCTGAAGTCGACCGAGTCCAAGTCCACGGCGAGATCCGTTCGAGCTAGAAAAGTCAGTCAACATGCTGAGCCCCCCGCAAATTAAGTGCAAGATTGGAGGCCTACCTTGCGACGATCCAATCATTGTCTCGCAAATAAATACGGTCTGCCATATCCGATTCTTCATGGCACAGTCAGCAGGGGTTGATCCGCAGTGTCGTCCTGCCTTGTGATCATCGTAGTGATCGTCCAGGCCCAGCTCTTTTCCCATCTGCACACACTGGACAATGCTCATCCAGGAGCGGTAAAAGTAACCGCGTTTAGGCGCCGCTTCCCTCGCCTTCAGAATCAAAAGGAGCGCCTGCAGCGTGCTCAATCGGGGAACGTTTAGAAAAGACTCGGTGTGTCCTATTGAAAGTTAGTCACCGGCCTCACATCTGAGCTGTACGAGGTTGACGTACTCGTTGCCAAAGCCAACCATTGCTGTCCCTCTCCAGGATCGTCCACAATTCTGCCAGCCAGCGCAAATATAGCCTCCAGTACCAAAGGTGATATCGAGTCTCTATCAGTCTGCCACTGTCTGTAAAATGTCGCCCTGTCAAGTACCGGCACGTAGGGGTGAACGTGCGCGAAAAATACGTCGAAGTAATGAAGGATGGTCTCTTTGTCCGGCATCAGCTCTGGTGGTATGCGTACTTTGTGACCGGGTCCGGAAACGAGCGGTGGCAACGATGACCTGTATTCGTCTTCATCAGGTCCTAAGGGCTCTTCTTCCTCAAAAGCCCTGGATTTCAATTTGTTGTTCAAATATGGGGCTTTCCAAAGTCAGTAACAGCCCGGCATGTCTAGAGGCGTCCTCTACAGCAACTCACCTGTGCCTGCCTCGTTGAGCTTCAGACTTCCCAAAAGCTCTGATAGATCGGCCTGTTGACCGTACTGTTCGGAAGTGTATGTCTCGGGTGGTGAATCAGGACGGCTCATCTGTTGCAAGGGCGCGGGATGGAAAATGGCTGGCTGGGACTGAGACTGCGACAGGGGCGAGGCATAATTGTCAACGACTCCGTTGGAAGGAGCAACGGTGGTGTAATGCATCCCGGTGGCGACAGGAGAATGGTCGGCGTATTGCATTGGCTGGTAGAGACCTGAGGGACCGGAGTAACTGGCTGCCTTCGAAGGGTACATAGACGGATGGTCCGCAGCAGTAGCAAGCATATGAGGCGGCGGCATAGCCATGTGCGAACGGAAGTCATGAACTCCCATGGACTCGTAGTCTGTTCTGGTCGGCTCAAACACTTGGGGTTCAGCAGCACCATCGTAACCATTGGGACGCACGCAGTGGAGCTTGAGACGTATGCAGGCTGAGCACGGCCACGTATTGGTGGTAGCCGCATCGCACTTGATCTTTCTCCGCCGGCATCCCTCACAGGCTCTCATTACTAGATCATCAGTCAATACCGGCCTGGCGGCGAAGACGAGCGTAATTGATCGCGCGGAGCACGTACCTTTGAGCCTTTTGTGACGGTTATGTTCATCTACGAAAACATAGTCTGGAGGGAAATTAGAAGCCTTTCATACGACATCTGGAGAGAGAGCGCCTACTCTTCTGTGTCTCTCTCGGTTGATGGTACGACTGGGGCGCAAAGCTGAAGTTCGACATTTGAGAGCTCTGGGGGAGCAGCCGGCGAGCTGTCGGATCGTTCGACATGGTCATGGACATGCTGTTTACACGACCTGTTCGAAGCGTGCAGTCGGTACCGTAAACGGTCCCTTTGGAAGTCAACCGGGAGCGACGTGATCTTTGCCGACGCGATAGGTGGGAGGGGCAGTCCGGAGGCGGAGGCGGAGGAGTTAAGAGCCTCAACCGTGCACGTACGCGGCACGAAAACCTAGGTACATCCAAGATCAGACGCAGCTCGGCTCCTTTTCTTGCTTGGCCACGTTCTACCAGCTCTTGTGCTACCTCAGCAGATTAATCCCGTTTCTCCTTCCGGTGCGCCGGCGTGGTGACGTTAAGGGCGGATTGACGGCTGCCAGTGATAGTTGGTAGGTAATTTTGTCGATGGCGGGTCTGGCGGTGAGAGGTCTAGTGTCTGTGATCCTGTGGTGGCCGACGATACTAGGTGCGACAAAGACAGGCTAAGTCTGGATGTAAGACTTTCCTGGAATGGCGGGCGAGGCACACATAAACAATCCGGAGGAGGATCATGTAAGTACTAGTAGTCTTTCTAAGAAGGTACACTGCCGGCTCAGGTTCCACGGCACGACAGAGGTCGACAGGCGTGGAGGGGAAGACGAGGCGAGCTCCAGGGGTTGGGAGGTGGAGACCTGAACTGCGTGGGTTGTATAGGGTAGGGTCAGGGCCTACCAGGGGTGCACCACACAGAGAAAGCGTGAGAAAGCGCGCCAGGACCAGGCCCAGTGACAGCCACTACAGGGGAGGGATCAGGGCACTAGGCCGTCTTGAAGGGGTGGGATGAAGGAGAATTAGATTTGGGACGAATACCCAGCGGGACTGCTGACGATCATGGACCGGGGAGAATGGGGACCAAGACGGTACCTGTCGAGCCCGATTGTCAATGGCGACCGAGTACGACGATGAATCAGTGAAAATAACGTGGCCTGAGTTCTCCGGCCAGTTTGCGAGAAACATTCAAAAGCTGCGGAGCTGACCAAGACATGACAGTAGGAACATTGGAGACGACGCCTTGCGCTCTGTGACTCGTGGTCGTGGGTGACTCCTATGGCTGCAGGCTGTCTTGCTGTATAAAAGGGTGAAAGACTCCAGTTTGCTGGGCTCTCAGTGCCTGCTGATGAAGGGGTCCTTCTGGGGAAGACAAGAAACACGCTGATCGAAAGAAAAATGGGAGGAGTGTGTCAAGACCCCTTGGCGAGCCCTGCCATCGCGCTTGGGAAGTGGGGATGTTTGGATAAGGATCGATGAGAGCACTGAGGCTAACCTCATTAGGAGAGTGGCTTTACTGCTACCCCCCTACGGTATCAGGCCTCGGCTATCTGGACTAGACCCTGTGTGAAGGGACCACTGAATTGCCCTGAATGCAGTGGATGAGTCTTGTGAGAATTCGAGGATACCAACCAGAAGCGCCGCGCAAGCCCGTAATCATAGAGCATGAAGATGCCCCTGGGGGTATGTTGTCGCTTGCAAGTCATGAGTGCGCCCACTGACGACCCGACGAGCACCCGGCGGCGAGGGGAGTGCAGTTGATGAAATGAGCATGATGAGCGCAGGGAACTAACTGTAGGGTTTTACCGTGGAGATGGTGCGGCTGGTCCGTGCTGGACAACGCCTGCATGTCGAGGAGACACATTCCAAGGTACCACAGTAGCTCGACAGGGAGGACTCAGCGGTTACGGTCTTGCAGCAGATTCTGGAGACATTGAACCTGGACCGCTCAGCCTCGAGGATTGAACTGCGCACGCAAAATATATACCCGGCTGAGAACGAACCTTATGAGGCGCAGAGTAGAGAGCAATATACGCAGCGCTGACATGATCCAAGTCTTTGTGGCATCGACCATGTTCGCTGGGAAAAATGGTCATGTTCTGAAAAAGCACGACGACCCGAGGACACCACGATTCATTTGGAGCACGGGTTTCGTGAACCTTTCATGACCATCTGGGAAACAGGAACAAATTAGGCGAAGCAAGAATCTAATGCTTGACACCCTTCGGCTCTCGCAAGGCTGGCCGGCTATAAGGAAGACCCGCAGCCGTCCACGTTCTGCTGGTCTGAGGGTTCGAGCTATCAGATGCTGCACTCGATTCCTGTGCGAGCAGAAGAAATGGTTGGGCTTCTGTCTCATCGCCGGACTGGCTATCTGACATGCCAAGCACGAAGAATCGCAACACTGTCGAAACGAAGACCCATGCTGGATTTAGTATGTGGCGTGGGTGGTGCAGAGATCCGGGAGAGGCTCGGAGTCCAGACGTTGAACCCGCCAGGTCCACCAGCAGCATTTGTGGGGGATTCGCGCTTTTGGCACCGCGTGCATGAGGTGCGGGTCGATATGCTTCAGGGCAGCGTACTAGTCGCCCAAGGTACTTGAACAACTGTAGACTCCTTTCACCCTCGAGGTCCCCTTGCAGGCGATGAGCGGCCGTACTGTACTGTGCGTGGTTGGACTGGCACCTTGTACCATGGCTTGGTTAGTGACAACTGACAAGTCTGGGAACGTGGGATGGTTGCTGGAGGAGTCTGAAGCGAGTGCTCCGGTGACACCGACGGACCGTCGAGTGGCACATGGCAATTTTCGACAGGCAGTCTGTCTGGTTGTAGGTATTGGGGATTGGTGGGTTGATTTTCGAGTTTGAAATGACGGCGAAGGCGCGAGCAGGCTGGCACTGCTCTGGCAACCCAACAGAGGCTATTCGAGCACTGTATTCCGTGCTTCGTACTGTAAGGACATCCACGGTGTATTATAGGGCTTGGGTGTGTAGGACAAGCATGAAAGCTTACGAGGCTCCATAGCACGCTGTCTTGGGCGACCCGGAATCGGGAGGTTATGACACTGCGTGCCATTATTGCCATTGTCATCCCCGTACTCGGCATCAGATCTCGGGATTTCCACCGCTGATATTGCGCAAGCTGCTCGTGTTTGCTGTGCCTGACTGATTATACCTGTGACTGTGTACTGCTGTCCAAGCTAATAGGGGCGAAACGAGACGAGACGAGACGTAACGTAATGGCGGGGTGAGGTTGCAGCACGAGGACCTTCGATTTGCGGCGGCGCAGCGAGGTCTATGGGTGGTCAAGATGTGAGTGCGCGGGGGAGTGTGGCCTGCAGTAATACTGAATACCTGATAGGAACGATGGGCAGGAGGGAGCAAGAGGCCCTGTACAGTACCTAGGTAGGCCAGAGCCTAGAGCCTGGAGCAAGGAGCAAGGAGCAAGGAGCAAGGGGTGCAGTGGTTTTAGGCTATCGCGTTATGCGGGAGTGATGCAATGTTCCTGCCTTCCGCTTCCCGCACATGCCAACTACCTCCTGCCACCCACCCACACCAACACAAGTACGCAACCTTGGTATCACCTGCGCAGCCGTACCTGCACTTCGATTTTTTCAATCCTTACAAACCTTTCAAACCAGCCGTATTCAATTTGACATCTTGATCATCGAGTGGTTGGCAACTTTTTAATGCGCCCACTTGCCATGACCCAACCTCACCTTTCACCATCCGATTGCTACAGTCTTCCCACCTAGGTGCTCTCTAATGAGGCGTTGCACTCGACTCGCGACTAGATCAACGAAACAAAGATGTTCCTTCCGTTAAGCTTGCCCTCACCCTGCCATGGCCCCCGGCTGCGTACGCGTACCGTCCCATACTTCCCAACAAGCGCGTCAAGGGCCCAGCCACGAATCTCGCAAGCTCGTCCCTACTCGCCATCAGCACGTTCCATACACAGTACCGCAACGATTTCCGGAGCAACCCCTGTCATTCGGCCGAGACCTCGGCTGCCCGGACGAGCGAATTGGGTTGTCCCCGATACGTCAAAGTGGTTTTGCGACGGCGGAAATTCCGTGAACGGTTGGCAGACCGCTGGGCGACATGTGATTGACCTTAGTTCATACGCAACTCATGTGTACGAGAATGCCTGAGCCTAGCAAACCTGGAAACTGATGCTCTCATAGCGGCCTCTCTCTTGGAACTCGTATTACAGGACTTCGCCGGTTACAGCTTGGCAGTGACCAAGACGCCAACATTACACAGCACTGAGCACTATCAGCAGCCACCAGACTGTTCGCATAGCATCATTCCAGCTATTCACAGTAGCTCGGCCCCTGATGCACAGCAGCGGGACTGATCCCACACAAGCTGGCTTCGTAGCCAATCGAGTCCAGGCTGTGCCAACGGTCTCGACTCCCGGCACCCAGAAACCTACGATGTGACGCCCTGATGCCGACTCTTGAGAAAAAAACAGGGTATGGCAGCAGCTGGCCCAGTGACTTGAAGCTCAACCCGGTTTCAATGGATGCACCACCAGTACGGCGGACAAATTCTAATCTATGTGTACTCAATCCTCCATTGAATCAGACCAGGACTGGCGCAAAGATGTCCCTGATCGGTCTTGTTGCAGACCACAACTTACTGTACAGCTGACCTCAGGACATGATGCTTCAAGGTCAGCTTGCTACCGGCCGGAAGTCTCCGTCCGCGCGTTATCGATGAGGCCCAACCACAGTCTCTCCTGTGATGCAGCTGCAGTGAGTGCATGCAGCCATCACGGCGGGTATGTTGCGGTGTACCCCAGACCCCACAGCAAGCCACCTGGGCCACCCAGCAGGCATTCCAAGGACGCCACAATCCCTTGATCGCCCATCATGAAGACCATATGGTCTCGAGTTTTCGTCATCAACAGCAGGTCTCGATCGCCGACCGAAGAACAAACTGGGGGACCAATGGCCGATTTCACCATGCTGACAGTTCATAGCTTCACTAGTCGAGAAGTCACATTTCCCTTACCTGAGTTGCGCTAATACTTGCCTCCATGAAACTCTATCTAGCATATATTGAGCTGCCAAAAGTACGTGGGACATGCCGCGTGCACCGCGCACTGCAGGGGCAAACTGCACACAGAGAGAAACAAGGCACGGAGCACTTGCCCAGATCATGGTGGCTACGATATGCAGATAAGCGACCCCCTTCGGCGTTTCAACTCATGAGCTACCAGTCCGCCAAATTTATTGAACAACATCTACCTGGGACTACAACAGTGTCCCGATAGGATTTGTACCAGAGCAGCCTCTCTTCTGGCTGGCACTGGGCTAGCGGAAGTACTCCTCCAGTCATACTTTCGAGGGCTTGTGGCGTTGAATAATGCTACAGTGGTGGTCTGCGAATCGACATCCCTCGAGATTTCTCATGTTCGACCTGAGCGTGCCTACTCTAAAGCGACACCGGTACCACAATTACGGGACCGTCCCCTCCGTGGGTCTAACCTACCACATTCTATTAAACTCCATTAGCTTCTCTTGCCCGCGTATATCAAGCACCTCAAACAATGGCACATAGCCTAGAGAGCCAAAGGTTCTCAATTTACTTTTCAGTGCACTTGATTCTTGTCCTGGTGCAAATATCAGGTATTCGGCTCGGCGCGGACTCACTTGTCAGTGAGATTGTTCCTTGGTTTCAGGACCACGGCAGCTCGAATTGCGGAGCTTCGCTTGGGATCACAGGGGCAGATTTCGGGACTGCACTCTGCAGATCTTGTTGCGCTTGTTTTCTACTCGGTATCGGCCCCTCATTCTTGGCAGCCGAAAGGCAGTGCGATGTTTAAATCTATTGCTGGACTTGCTTTCCACGGAAACCAAGGAACCGAGATATTCTGTGCTGCGCTTCGCTCGGCAGGTACCGGCGCAGAGCCAAGTGGTGACGAGCACTTGCGACAACAAAACCATACGAGTTCTAGCAGCCTTCTCGAAGACGATGGTGACAGATGTCGAACCATGGTTCATGTTGTCAATTCACCAAGCTTTGCTAGTGTGCTTCGATTGCTTCTATGCAGGGATTGCAGAAGTCACAGCATGAGGGCCGCCAGCCTACAGTAGCCCACTTGGCGGGACGGGAAGATCCTCGATGGGCAGTGCACATCAAGCATTCATGCGCGGCTCTGCCTCCTCGAGAGTCATGGAGATGACCGACGCATGAAACTTGCAGAAGTCTGACGAAGCTCGCGCACGAAGTGCAACCAAATCACTGTGTTACTGCAGCCGGGCTCAGCGGGACTATGCTCCCGTCTCTCGGAAAGAGGCCATGGGCGACAAACTATTCGGCCTGTGGGGTAGTTGTGGGATGCAACACCTCTCGTGTCTGACAATGTGCTCAACCTGCAACTCTTTATAAACTCAGATTGTCGAATCTAAGCTTGGCGATACCTGAAGTAAGATCTTGAGCCGTCTGAAGGACACATCAACCGATCCGACATTCACCCATCATCCGAGGACAGAACAAGGATATCGAATACAGAGAATACCCAGCCTGACTTTTAAAATAGAAACGTCGATGCAATACGTCGACGCAGCTCTCACTTGTCGTCGGTTACATCGACTACCTCCTATGGATACAGTATGTACTTGCACAATACCATTCTACCGTGCTGCCTGCGTCTTCACGTGGGAGGTGGACCGGGGTTCGCATGAACTTGAGCCCACAAGACAAGATGAGAGCAGCTCTTTTCGATATCTTCCTGCTCTCCCCGATATGATATTGACAATATTCACGAAAGTGGTGACGACAACTGCTCGTCTCCGCCGGACTGTGGACAGTTTTTCTATTTTGAGCAGACTCTGTAGACTATCCCTGCTGATCATCAACTGACATGTTCTCTCTACCCGAGGCTGAACCTTCTTTTCTTGCTGTTGCTGCAGGGGGCGAAGCCAAAGTGGACCGTCGTGAGAGACCATCGTAAACACCATGGCGCGGTCGTCCCGGGGCAGCGAGCCTGGCGAGCTGTCAAGCCAGCCCTACGATGGGGCCCCGAAACGAAGTCCGGCTGTCGTCTCAACTCGTCCATTGCACCGCTCCCAAAGCCGGGGTCCTGTGCTCGGGCCTCGGAAACTGGCACCAAATCGTGACGTTCGCGCGTCGCGGACGGCGCCGCCCCATCTAGAATTGTTTCCTTCTTTGTGGCCGCGGAAACAAAATGACTTTACGAGTTCAGCAATTGTTTATTCCCCCGCCCCGAGGGTCTTTCCTTTTGACAGCTCGTAAAATTTCCGGCTTCTCGACTTGATGATCGACCGGTAAGCAACAAGGCGCGAGGCAAGTTCCGCTGGCGGTGTCTTTTCAGGTGAACGTGGTGAAGTGCCACATGCAAGAATATATGCAGGAATAACAGTCGATCAACACATTGTGGCTGTCTCGTGCATCGATGTCCGAATTGGGTGGACAGAACAAGAATGAGGCTTGTAGAGCCACGCCGGGGCGGGTCCGTAGGAGGCTCACGTCCGGGCACCGGTCTCGGCAAGCTCCGGGCTCGGCTATCGCAGAAAGTGTGCCCTGCGTTGCATTGGCAGATGTCGTCACTAACTAAGCGCCAAAAAGGTCGAGTATGCATCTGTTAGTGCTTTCTCTATCTCCGATCTCGCGCAACGCGGCAATCTTTCTAAAATCGCAACAACATCGTCCTGTCGCCACTCCACCGCGCTCTCCCCACGTCGACACCTTCACAAAAGCCACGCAATAGCTGCCTAGTTCAGACATTCTTTTTGCTCGACTATCGGCTGCTCTGGCCCCCAGCCCTCTTAGTTTCATTGCATTTGTCGACGTGCAGCGATCACCTCAGACTACATCCTTTGCTGCACAATCTGCAATTGATCCTCTTTCCAGCCGCGCACGGCCTTTGTTGAACCATGGACAACGAGAACCCGACCGTCATCGAGGTCGCTGACCTGCCCTCGAGGAAGCGTGCGAGTAGGACGAAGAAGAGCGGATCACGGAAGGTCGAGGATGTGTCCGGCTTCAATGTCGAACTGCCTTGGGACGATCCGCTCGATGATGATACCGATGGTGAGGGCGAGCCCATCGACGAGCAAGAGGTATTCGGTACGCACTCTACACCATCGCATACAGCAATGCACTGCTGACCCTTCCACAGACCTCATCGCCACCATCTCCGACCCAGAACACCCCCTAACCCTTGCCCAACTAGCGGTCGTGAACCTCGCAGACATCCACGTCTACCCGCCCCCGGTCCCCGGCAAGGGCCCCGAGCTTAATGTCCTCAACACCGTCACCGTCGAGCTGACGCCGACCGTCAATCACTGCAGTCTGGCAACGATCATTGGCCTTGCGGTGCGGGTGCGGCTGGATGCGTGCCTGCCGCCGAACTACCGGCTTGACGTGCGCATGAAAGATGGCTCGCATGCCCAGGATGACCAGGTCAACAAGCAGCTTGCGGACAAGGAGCGCGTTGCCGCAGCGCTGGAGAATGACACGCTTAAGCGCACGCTCGATACTATGATGGCAACTTGTGTTAAGATATACGACGATAGTGGTGACGAGGATTGAGGGCCTTCCAAGCTCGTGGATGGTTTGCAAGCGCACGCTCCCTATCTAGGCTTGGATGGCAACATATTGGAGTGATGTACTCGAAAGCCTGACACTACATGCCTCTGTGTTGACGTCGAAGGCATGAGTAAACTGCGCTAAGATCTACGATGCGACCACTGAAGCAACTCTGATCTCCTCGGGACATGTCTCCGAACCGCATTTTGGCATCGCTTGGGATCTTGGTTCGCCCTCGTGGGTGCGACGGCTTGGTCCTTTAGTCAAGTTGTCCAGCGTGGTGGCGAAAAAGTATGGGCTGCAAGCATGCAGGGTACCATCTAAACGTCGTAGTAGACGACGAGGAATCTGGCTGCACGATCTTTGTGAAACGAAAACCAAAAGGTTTTGCGGACAGAGAAGGGTATACGAGGATCAAGGTTTTGAGCTAGGCTTCAGAAATGCTGGAAAGACCTCGGCGTGCCTGCAGCATCTAACATTGCCCGACTGCTAGTGAGCGGGGCGGGGCGGGGCGGGGCGGACAGGCAGCGTATGATCGTCGAAGCCAGCAACGCCGTATATGCGCCAGAGCTGTGCGATGAAAGAGGTGCCCAGGACCAGGCAGTCACCTACGGCACATTACGGACTCCGCAGAGGCTTAATAGACTTAATCCACCAATTGTGTCTGCTTCGATGTTTTGAAGACTTGGGCATCGTGGCATGTGGCCAGGACTAGCCCCACTGGTGTGCCGCTCATAGGTGTGATGCGGCGTCGTTCTAGACCAAACGACAAATTGAGGTAGCATCGCGACGCGGACTCTAGGGAAAGGCCGTTTCGAGCGAAGTTCACCGCCGCAAACTTTACTGTGTGTCCGTTCCAGAGGCGCCCTCGCGAATTATCACTTCGACACGTCTTTGACGGTGTAGCCGAAGGGTCTCAAACAAGCTAAGAACGCCAACTGCAATCAACATGATCTATAGGGCGCAGATGGACCGTCACAGTATGCGGCTCGCTCATCGAACGGCTGTCCCACGACTCCCCCACGTTCGTTCGAAGTTTGGAATTCTTTAATTTTTTTATTTGTTGTCTCGGTGAATGCAGGAAACCGGTCGTTGCAAACTAGGCGTTTCACGAGAGGGGGTTGCGTCAACAGCTTCGACGGCGTGGCTGTCGTACCAAAACAACAGCAAATCTGGTACTCTGCATGCACCAGTGTTCGCATGCCAGCCTAGCCCAGCATGGAAACGTTGTCGCGACTTGGTTATCAAGGTTTCGCTCGCCGTTGTTTAGCCGCTGGGGCTATCCCCGTAACGTCGCTTGTCAACGACTGTTGTGGTCCATGCCGAGCCTTATCTTAACCCCATTCAGTGGTTAGTCTTCTAGGCACAATGCTACGTGGCTTCTCATGGTACGACAAGCTTCTGCCGCTGCTCAACACGACCCCCCAAGCTTCCTTCGATCTTCTAGCGTCGTGTGGTCGACTTACTGTGGTAGCGAGTCACCACCAAGCCGCTCGCCCAGCGGGTGGGCGACGGGTGTGTACAGTAGCTACCGAGCTACCGGGAACGGTTCAAGATTCATCGAAATGTCTTCTAGCGTCCACTAGTGTCTATGCCGCTAATAGCGCTTCTATGCGGCAAAACGCCTCTCCGTCGGTCCGCTATCTGCTATCAGCAACTCCGCATGCTATATGTCACTGCATTGTCAAACCTTCGAGCTTTGGGAAGGCATTGGTAGGCACAGACTTTGCCAACCTGAGTTGTGATAGATTGCCTTCCTCGTGCTTGGCCGATCGATCGGGTCAGCGTTTTGCCTGGCAAGCTTCAACCACGTACCCAGCCTTCTAGCCTTATCGGAGGCAAGCCGGGACGCATAACCTCTTTCGTCGTCTTTCGGCTTGCTCTCCCTGTGATTCTGTACTGATCGTCAGGAACGCGGCCGCGTCCCTGACGAGCCGGGTTTCGGCATGGCGAACCACGGTTCGGACGAAGTGCCGAAGCAGGCCGCGGGCTCTGCTGGTTATCACGGTTTTGAGGTGCCGGGAGTTGATAAATGGGAGCTCGGAAATTGGGTCGTGTTCATAGTGACACAGACAAGCGGAAAACATGCTCAGTGGTTTCATTTTCCAAGGTTATTGTTGTGCGGCGGGAAGTACTGCACCCTTCTGTATTAACCCATTTGATATGCCGCTATATGTCTCATCATTATCAGGTTACTCCAGGCATACGCGGGCGAATCGCAGGGACGCAATGGACGACACGCTTGCCATGTTCTCGACAGCAGCCCAGATCATACCTTCACCGCTCTACAGTCAGCCCAGCGGCAGTACACTAGTCACAAACCCCGAGATCCCGTGGGGATGCGGCCCGTAGTGAAACTCACATTTGGACTGTGGTAGCCACTCGCCGTCATGTCTTTCTATCCACAGTCCACATTGAAATAGGGGTGGTCAAACCTTAAACGTCGTAGAGCATTGCACGGACTGAGATATTCATTAAGTCGCCACCTCCTCCCTGACCGGGGTTCGTAGTACTGCCGACGGGTCGGGTGAAAGATGAATCACGTGGTTCTGTAGCGTTGCGACAGTGAGATTAGGGTGGGAAATCTCAAAGAAGTGCCGTTGACATAAGTGGCGTGCATATGCACGAGGCAACGTAATGAGTCGCGATGCATGCCCAAGCTCATGGTAGTGGGGTTAGCACATTGAATCCTGATACAAGTGTGGCGCAGAAACCTCTAGCCCAACTACTAGTGAAGACTGGTGAAATTCATAGCCCTTGAAGATCTCAATGAGCAACCAACCGGCTGAATGCGATACGGGCCGTGGCAGACGTGCTCGGGACTCGGCTGCCGGGACAAATATAGTTTTCGTCCCATCGTGTCGTCCACGTAAAACCCGGAAAAGTCTGTCAAGAGAGGTCATCGACGCGATGCCGCTGGGACGGCCTGCGTCAGACAATCAAACCCAACTAGATCTAGCGAAGCTCCCGTTCGGCAGCTAGATGTGGAGCAAGATGGAAAGGCACGGATGGGGTGCGGTGCAGTAGCGTCAACGTTCCCTCCTGGCTTGGGCCGGCGCTTCGCCTGCTTCGTTAGGCTGCAAGTTGGGACGAAGGAAGGCGTGCACTTATCCTATTACGGCGAGGTTTGAGAAACTCCCCGCGTGCTCTATGGTGGATGCAGTGTGGTATGTCGGTGCACATTGAAAGAGGAGGTTGATCTGCAAGTTTGCACAAGACAACAGATGGCGGCGACATACAGGTGGTTTGTGAACGGTCCGAGTATTTCGGGTAGGGGACTTGGAGTCGTAACTTTCACCCGACACATTATTCCGCACACATTATTCTGCGCACCTTCGGGGAATGTGCGGGGGGGAACCAGGTAGGAAAGGGAGCTTGTCGTCTCCAACAACGCAGTACCACAGTGGCCATGCGAGAGTCAAGCTAAGATATCAGGCCGCCCACCGTTGTGCGACAATCCAACGGGGGAAGGCCGGAAGGCAGGGAGCTGACAGGACAGGTCGATGGATGTGTCCTTCGTGTAGCACGACCTAGAAGGACTTCAGGACGTTGAAGTTTGTGACGCCATCACCGTTGGATACTACTGTGTACTGTTGTAGAGTATCATTGCTTGAGCAACTTACAGTACTGTACATAAGGGCTGGGATGATAGCTGATGCAGCACGTCGATCATTTCGGGCACACGACCCAGACAACCTGGATTGCGAGGACCGACGGGTACTATGCGTGATCGTCGTCTGGATCTCGTTTGGGCTGATCTGCGATTCGGCTGCGACGTGACCTGGAACGTCTATGTGAGGTCAATGATGGCATGTGCTTCCACGTGTTGGCAACAAAGCTTAAAGGGTAATGTCATGTACTAAACAACTACTGTACCGCAGCGCCCTTTGACAGAGGAAGCTATCGCCTGGCTCCAGCGAGCTCTAGTAGATCGGAGTTGGCTTGGGAGGGCCAAAGTGACACACAAGCTGGCAATTGTACAGTGCCAGAACCAAGACAAGACGTTGGAATCCCAAAGTTTCATCATTGTATTATTCGTAGCTATTACTCCGATGTGAGACCGTGAGCTCGGAGAGAATGGGGATGCCTGGCCACTCCACCGGGTCGCACTTCCCGATCAGGCTATATCACAGGAAATAAACCTCTGGCAACGCCGTTGACAGCGGCCGAAACGTTTGGTCCCAAGCGGTTCTTCCAAGCGCGAATCTCTTGCTTGTCCAAACGCAGTGAGCTCGAAATTCGCAGCCCAAAGAGTGTTTTGAACTTTCTGCATCTGGTTGCAGCAGGTTGGCTGCGCCTCCTAAAATTGGCACTTGCCCAGATGTATGCGTTTCCATGGGCTTAACATGGATCTAAAGTCACACTGCTACTGCTACTGCGACTGTTTTTGATACACTTCGTACCAATAAGGATTGTCCAAATATTCTTTGAGTATTTGCGATCAATGAGCAAATAGTACCATTGAGTCCGTTGAGTTGAACAGTTCCAAATCGTTCATAGTGACTAAAACCTACTGGAAGCTATGTATGGAGCATCCTGAAGTCGAGCATTATTGCACACGAGGAGCCTTGAAGGCCACGTAATTGACTAACTTGTGAAGGACAAAGGACTGTCGCGCTTGAAAACGATGATCATAGACTCGATTGACGGTGACAAGTTGCAATGTATGCTGGGCAAGAGACTAAGACGTCCAGAGCTCGAAGTTGCATATTATTGACAAGTGGGCCTCATGATCTCATCAAATAGCTACGGATCCGCCTGAAACAATCGTGGTTGCTTGGTCCTTGTGCATGACAGTGTAGGCTTGATAATTTCGCACTTTACAAAGTGAAGTAGTGTGGTGAAGGGTGAAAACACCGCGGCTCCTGAGAATGTTGTTGTGGACAAAGTGTATCAATGGATAGCGAAGAGATATCATTGTCCACATCTACGATTCAGGGCGGACACATGGTTTTGTGAAGCACACGTTGACTCGCTGACATATCATGGCGTCTTCAAACATTCGATATCCACTCAGCCAGCCCACAGACACGTTGAGTGATTGCTCTCAATTGCGATTTCAGCACAGTAGTCGGTTGTTGGGCCATTGACTCTTGAGAGGCCACCCACTGTCTCAGCCGGGCCCAAATAGGTACCAACGCCGAGATGGAGGTACCATCAGCCTCGTCCGCAGCAGAGCCACCAAAGCAACCCGGATCTACTTCCGGCGAATGTTCGCCGGGGCCCGGCCCATCAACCCATGTACATCACGACAGCCTCGAGCTTCGCCCTGACAAGCCCGTGCACCGGACTAGTCTCCGGTTGTGACAGGCCTAAACTTGAGACCAGCTGGGTCGTGCGATCGTGGGCCAGAGCCGGCCGGACTTGGCCGGCCAACCTACAGCTGAACGGGTCAAATCAGATGGCTGCGCTGCAGTTTCTGATGAGAATGTGTGCGGCTAGCTTACCCGTGGGCTTGCTGGTATAAGAGATGGTACACCGGAGAGACAACCGACAGTACTACGAAGTACGGAGCAGACTGCCATGCTGGGAGATATCAAGGTCTTGAAACTGTGCTCGTCGTGTGGCATGTTGTAAACACTTGTCCGTCAACTATGAAACTTCTGGTGCCCCAACATCGCCGTGCGATTTTTGAGCCCCTGTATATCATGGAGATTTAGAACCCTCCAGCCGTGTGTTGTAAACATCGATATTGGCAATTCTCAAGAAAGCGGTGCACTGATGTCGAAATATGGGATACTTTTTGGTAGGGTGCCGTAGCATTCGAAGCCGCAGTGCTCGCGCTGTTGTTAGACAACAGCAGGCTGTCAGCAATTATCACAGGATGTCATTGACTTCTACCGCGGACGAGTTGCGAGTACTTGGGGTTTAGGCATCACCCAGCGCCCCACTCGCCAACATATCCTGATAGAACTCCGGCTCCAAGAACTTCGCAACCGACACATCCTCACTCAACCCCTTGCGCCTTCTCGTCTTCAGCACAAAGTCCCTTGCCGTCGCCTGCGCACTCGCCGGCTGCAACGGGCGGATAACAATATCCCGATCCAGCGGGTCACCAGGCACGACCTCCCACCGCTCGAACACGAGCGACACCATCGCACCCTGCGTGTTGATGCGCAGGTCCGTCTCGAAGCCGAACGAGTCGATCACGGGGATGAGGCCGTTGGCGCGGTACAGCGGCGTGCCGACGATCGGCGCGTCGCTGAGGATGTGGCCACGGCGGCGCGCAAGGAACGTCACAAGGTTCGAGACCGCATCCTGTGGGCCGGTCATGGAGACCGAGTAGAGCGGCTCCATGAGGCGCGGAGAGGCCATCAGGAACGAGGAGTAGCATGCGCGGCGGGACGTAGGGATTACTTGACCGCCGCCGCGGAAGATGGCCTCTGGGGCTAGGGCGATGTCCATGATCTTGAACTTTGTATTGCGGATTGCTAGAGGCTACGGTTAGCTTGGTGACGTGCGTTCAAAATAGAGTGGCAGATGCGTTCCATGGTGCGACGTGGACATGTTACGATGAGTGAACAGATGTGTGACAGGCGCGCTTGCAGGAAAATTTGACGTGGAAGTGATATTCCGGTGGCTGCCAATACGCGGCCCGCGGGGCCCTTGCCTCAACGAGCTCTGGAAGCGGCGTATGGCATTTAGCCATCGACCGTGCGAGGTCTTGGAGGATGCACGATGGCGCGCTCGCAAGCCGTAACCTCTAGAGGAAGGTAGCATGGGTGGGGCAGCCCATGTCAAGATACAAATTGTGGTGCGAGAGGTAAAAAGATAGGCATCACAACACAAGATGCGGGAAAATACGGAAGCCACTTACGTTCTTCGCAAAGGGGACCTTCACGCGTCGCCCAGCTGAAACCCTGACGTATTGGCTCCTTCACGGTATTGAGCAGACGTTTGTCGACCTGTGATGGAGAATAATATCAGCAAACTGCCCAAAGAGCGAAATTGAAAGCCCTGGAAGCGATCTCATGCACCGCGGGTACCAAAACGGTTTGTCATTACTCACCTCACCTGGTAGCGTGTCATCCTGCAGAATATTGGCACCCATATCTTCAGGACCAAAGGCCCAGATGCTTCTGGCGGCCAGCTTGTCCCATCCGTACTTCTCCTCGAAAAACTTGGCCGTCTTGCGAATCGGGTCCTTCATGCTCACCGCTCCTGATTCTATGTCTTCTGCAATGCCCTTATCTAGTGGCTCTGCGATCATCGTGATCTTGTTCTTTTTGTTGGGAGTGATGGCGTAGCATCGCGTATGCGACTGTTCTTGGACAGTCTCGCAGAATCGCGTGACAGGATCTGACACTTTGATTTCCATGTCCGCGTACAGTCGTCGCAAGTCGTGCATGACACAGTCCATGTAAAGCTCTCCTGTACCGAGTATGACATGCTCGCCAGACTCTTCGACTTTTGTGGTAATAAGCGGGTAGCTCTTGTTGATCTTTCGAATACCGTCAAGCATTTTTGGGAGTTCGGATGGGTTAATGGGTTCCACAGCGATTTTCAAGACAGACTCGGTGAAGTGGGTGATGGGCTTGAAAATGTAGGCGTCTTCATCGTCTTCGAAGCGCTTGTCGACAATTGTGGCGGTTTTGACGATGGAGTTGTCCACGTCTCCGAGGAGCACCCAGTTGCCTGCTGGGACTCCGTCGACTGGTATATTATATCTTGTCTCTGCAATCCAGACGTCTGACACTCTCGCGTTGGTCATGTCTTCCTCGTCATCCAGGGAGTAGCCCTCGCCGAGCACTCGCACTTCTGCGCCTGGTCGAACGATTCCGCTCAGTACGCGACCGAAAGAGTGAAACTGCTTCGCATCTGAAGAGTTGAATAGTTTTGTAACATGAACGACCAAAGGCCCATCTTGATCGCACAATTTCATAGACTCTGAGACCTTCGATTCGGATGGCCCGGTGTAGTATCGTTCCAGATACTTCTCGGCAGCCTCCACGGGTGACGGTATGTGTTGCACAACCATGTCGACAAAGGCTGTGCAGGGCCCGAAGAATTGCTCGCATACGAGTTTGAGCAAGACCTTGGCGTCCTGCTTGTATTGTGATGGCTTCAAAGAAATCCCGAGACCGCCCAGCGTGGCCTTTAGGTCCTCAGGGCTCTGGCTGATGGTATGAGAGTAGATTTTGTAAATCGGCTCCAGAATGAACGTGATGAACGACCTCTTGGCTCCGTCCTCGACCGCTTTCCTTGTGAAGGAACGCTTCTTTGGATTGAAGAAAACGTCGCCCCACAATCTTCGAGCAAAGTCGTCCGTATTGACACCACCAAAGCTGTCCGAATACATCTTGGCGAAAGATTGCAGAGTAAAGCACCAGCCCATATCCGTGCAAGCGAAAAGCACATTTCCCTTCTCGGGGCTGACCCGTCTCATCTCGCCCTTTCCAGGTATTGTGCTCTCGATGACAGTGTTGACCTGCTCGACCACATGCCTCAGTTTGTGATACGCGTCGCTTGGTGGTAGTTTCAGCTCCAGGATGAGACGGTCCATCTTGTTGACGATCAGCGTGATCGGTATATCCTGGAGGACAGCGTGCCTGATAATTTGTTCTGTGTTGACCTGGCATCCCTCCACAACATCCACCACCAAGCAAACGCCATCCACCAGCCGCAGCGATGCGGCGACCTCGTCGACGAAGTTGACATGTCCGGGCGTGTCGATTACATTCAACAGGTGTGATTTGCCTTTGGTGCCCTGGAGGACGAGGCTCATGGGCGCCGCCTTGACCGAGAGTCCTCGGTTCCTCTCAATATCGGATATGTCGGTGTATCGGAGCTGCTCGTCGCGATTCCTCCCCGTCCTTTGCTCCAGCCGATCGTTGATGTCGTGCGTCTCCAGAACCAGCATGTCCATGAATGCCGTCTTGCCGTGATGCAGGTGTCCTGCCAATGCGACGTTCCGAATCTGGTCAGGAAAGTTCATGAGATCGGTCATGAAACTGCGATCGAAGAAAACGGGGGGTAAATCGGCCTCTTCGACTGTGAACCTCTTCTGCTCCACGGGCGCAATGATCGGCTCGGATAACGGTTGCGCATCCTCCTCTTGCACCATAGTCTCGACATCTTCTCCGTATACTTGCGCCGCTGACGGGTAGTACTGCTTGTCTTCGTGTAGTATGACGGCATTCGAGGGTCCATCTGTCGCAAGGTACCAGGTCAGTCGAGGTGGGAACATCTTTGGCTGCGGTGCAGGCTCGGTGTCGGCTTACCATCTATTTCCATCAGCTCCTGTCCTGTCTCCTGCTCCTCCTCGGCGTACTCGTCATCGTAGACGTAGTTGCCGGCGTCGGCGCCATGTTGCGACTCGTCCTCTGATGCTTCGGCCTCCTCGCCAATAAAGTTGCCGAATCTAGACGAATTGTCAGCTGCGTTGTTATTCGTGCAAAGACTAATGGTGTGTCTTACTCATCGTAGAGGTCATCCATGGCGTTGAGAGGATATTGGATGTTGAGGAGAGGAAGGAAGGGGTGGGGCGTTGTGGAGTGCGAATTGGTCTTGAGGATGGACGTGTCAGTCGCATGGGCAACGCGACAAGCTTCGTCTTCGAAAATTGGCAAGGCTGAGGAGCTAAGCCACTGATTGGCCAACGGCTGTGGCGCTTGCACGGAAAGCGCCACATCGGTTGCGAAGGTGTGGTATTGTACTTTTGTCCCCTGCGCGAAACTTTCCAACGACAAAGCAATCATCCGAGTTCGCTGGCTAAGTGGAGTTGCCCAGCAATACATGACTTAATAGCTCTGGCCTTCAGCTATTTGAATCTCCGTTCATACTGTTCCTCCTCTTCCCAGACTTCCAGATCAGATCATCGACGTCCTTTGCTTGCCAGGATACTCCGTAGCTCAAAGTCCAGCCCTTCTCAACATGTCTTCCCTCCCTCCTGTTTACATCGTCGCCACGGCACGAACCCCTATCGGTTCCTTCCTTGGGTGAGTTTATCTCTGCGCTCGATGCGTCCGAGTAACCAACTGACATGTGTTTGTTCTTGTTAGCCAGCTCTCGAGCCTCACCGCTGTCCAGCTGGGAGCGCACGCTATTAAGTGTATGTCTTATACGCGTGTCTTAGTCTGCCTTACTTGACGAGCTTACTCACCACCGTGTAGCCGCCGTTGCCCGCGTGCCTGAGATCAAGTCCGAGGACGTTGAGGAGGTCTTCTTCGGCAATGTACTGTCCGCTGGGTGAGTGGATACTGGTCCCCTGGTGGCACTGACTCGGCTTCACTGATGCCTTATCAGCTTGGGCCAAGCCCCTGCCCGGCAATGCGCCATCCACGCCGGCCTGAGTGAAGCTGTCGTGGCCACTACCGTCAACAAGGTGTGTGCCTCCAGTCTGAAGGCTATCATCTTGGGCGCACAGACCATCATGACGGGCAACGCCTCGATCGTTGTGGCCGGCGGCACCGAGTCCATGTCCAACGCACCTCACTACCTGCCCAACCTTCGCACGAGCGTCAAGTACGGCGACGGCACCCTCATCGACGCGGTGCAGAAGGACGGACTGCGTGACGCCTACGGCAAGCAGGAGCTCATGGGCATGGCCGCCGAGTTGTGCGCTTCGACCTACGAGCTGTCTCGCGAGGCCCAGGATGAGTACGCCATCAAGTCGTACCAGAAGGCCCAGGCTGCGACCGAGGCTGGCAAGTTCGCCGCTGAAATTGCCCCCATCGAGGTCAGCGGCGGTCGCGGAAAGCCCGCGATTAAGATCGAGCGCGATGAGGAGGTCAAGAACCTGAACATCGACAAGCTCAAGGCTGCTCGCCCCGTTTTCGTCCCCGGTGCATCTGGAACTGTCACTGCACCCAACGCTTCGCCCATCAACGACGGTGCCTCTGCCGTTGTGCTCGTCTCCGAGGCTAAGCTCAAGGAGCTCGGCATCAAGCCTCTTGCCAAGATCCTCGGCTGGGGTGATGCTGCGCACAATCCTGACAAGTTCACTACTGCGCCGGCACTGGCTATTCCCAAGGCTATCAAGCACGCCGGCTTGACTGCTGATCAGGTGGACTTCTACGAGATCAACGAGGCTTTCTCCGTCGTGGCCCTTGCCAATGCCAAGCTGCTGAACCTCGACATGGAGAAGGTCAATGTGTGGGGTGGAGCCGTTGCCATTGGCCACCCTCTGGGGTGCTCTGGCGCTCGCATTGTCACTACCCTGACAAGCGTGCTCAAGGACAAGAAGGCGAAGATCGGATGTGCTGGTATCTGCAACGGTGGTGGTGGTGCTTCTGCCATTGTTATTGAGAACCTGCAATAGAGGGAGTCAACCATGGTGTAGGGATTTCTTGTATCAACTCATGCCATCCCAGAGGGCATATGTCGCATTGAAGTGCCATAGTAGCTCCTCACATCCAGACCTTTTTTCTTCTTTTTTTTGTTGCAACCTTGGGACTCACCGAGATACTCATGCTTCTAATCACAAGGCATCTGTTATAGTTTGCAGCATAATACGAAATTTAAAGCTTGTTGGCAATTCACCCAGGAACATACTAGTCGGTAGTTTGGTCGACTTAGTGGGTGAATTAGACATACCATTTGCGGGCTCGGGTCAAGTACCTTTGTACCTCCTTCACATGCCTTGGTAGCCCCTGCTCTCAGCTTATCGATTAGCAGGCACCCCTCTACCATTCAGAATTTCTTGAACGTCGCGACGCGTCGGTAATTTTCTTTTGGATTTCCTGCAGTTCATCATCTCGCTGCCACACATATGCGTCTCAAGACAAACTTTCATCCACTCTGCACACCCATTTAAGCATTCAAACGTTCCTCAAAATATACTTCATTGCACCGCGGTCCCAAAGATGCGTTACGTCCTTGTCTCAGGCGGTGTCATCTCTGGCAAGTTTCTCGCACCTCATGTTCAAGACGCGGGGTCCTTGTTCTTCCCCCTTGGCAGCGCGTTTGCTGATACTGCTTTGTAGGCGTCGGAAAGGGAATTATTGCGTCCTCGACCGGCTTGGTACGTTGCTACCACTCGCGATGAAATACAAATACAAATCACTGCAGGCTCTGACAGCCTCTTTCCACTATAGCTCTTGAAGACACTCGGCTTGAGAGTGACTTGCGTCAAAATCGATCCCTATGTGTCGGTCGATGCGGGCTTGATGGCCCCTGCGGAGCACGGCGAGTGCTTCGTCCTGCGATCCGGTTTGTTGCATCGTCTGTCTCTTTCGTAGTCACTCGTACTGAGTATGATCTCCAGGTTCCGAAGTCGACCTCGACCTCGGAAACTACGAGAGGTATCTCGCCGTTACCCTGGCCGGAGACAACAACATCACCACCGGCAAGATTTACCAACATGTATGTAACATCATGTCCGCTATCCAGGATCATGATTTGACAGTCTTTAGGTCATCCAAAAGGAGCGCCGCGGCGACTACCTTGGCAAGACTGTCCAAATGTGTGTAGATGCCCATGCCCCAGTAGTCCGGCACCACGACCTTTCTGGCTTGCCTTTTCATAATTAGGCCGTACCGAGTCCGATTTCCATGCTGACGTCCACAGCGTCCCCCACGTTACCAACGCCATCAAAGACTGGATCAAGCGCGTTGCTCTAGTTCCTGTAGACGGCTCCAACGAAGAGCCTGATGTCTGCATCATCGAGCTCGGAGGCACCGTTGGTGACATCGAGAGCATGCCCTTTGTTGAGGCTCTGACACAGTTGCGTCACGAGGCTGGCAGCAACAACTTCATGACCATCCACGTCTCATACGTGCCCACCATCCACGGAGAGCAGAAGACGAAGCCCACACAGCACGCTGTGAAGTCCGTCCGGAGCTACGGCCTGATACCCGATCTGGTACGTGGCGAATCTGTTGACGGAAAGTAAGAATGCTAACTGGATCTCAAGGTCGCTTGTCGATGCGAAACTCCTCTTGCAGATTCCACGATTGCGAAGCTCGCACTCCACTGCTCTGTGGAGATCGACCAGATTCTCGTCGTCCGCGACATGCCCACCGTATACCAAGTCCCGATCCTCCTCGAGCAACAACAGCTCATCAGCTTGCTGCGTGTCCGCCTTAACCTCGGCGTCATGTCTATTCTGCCTGCGAACGTGGCCAAGGGCGCTGAGCTATGGGAACACTGGAAACACGTCGTCACTCAGGAGCAGGAGTCCACAATCGACATCGCCCTCGTTGGCAAATACGTCGAGACGCACGACGCCTATCTGTCAGTGGTGAAGTCTCTCGAGCACTCGTCCATGCACCTGCGCCGGAAGCTGAACCTGATCTGGGTCGATGCTGAGCACCTCGAGGAGAAGGCCAAGTCTGAGCAGGCAGAGAAGTATGAGAAGGCATGGCAAGAGGTGCGCAGCGCCTCGGGTATCATCGTGCCCGGTGGATTTGGTACGCGTGGCACTGGTGGTATGATGCTGGCGTCCAAGTTCGCTCGGGAGAACCGGACACCTTTCCTGGGAGCAAGTTCACGTTGAAAGGCCCAATCTTGACTCGGGCATGTGGCTAACATAACATCTAGGTCTGCCTCGGCTTCCAAACCGCCGCCATCCAATTCGCTCGCGACATGTGCAGCCTGCCCGACGCCCACTCCGAAGAGTTCAATGCCAGCGCCACCGACTGCGTCGTCATTTCTATGCCTGAGCTCGACAAGGAGAACATGGGCGGCACCATGCGTCTCGGCTCCCGCAAGACCATATTTCAGCCCAACAGCGAGTGGGCCAAGATCCGCGCCCTGTACGGCGGCCACCAGGAGATCGAGGAGAGGCACCGTCACCGCTACGAGATCAATCCGGCCCACATCGAGAAGCTCGAGGCTGCGGGTCTGCACTTCGTTGGCAAGGACGAGACGGGCCAGCGTATGGAGATCTTCGAGATCAAGGACCACCCTTACTTCGTGGGCACGCAGTTCCACGCCGAGTACCAGTCCAAGGTGCTCAACCCAAGCGTAAGCCTTCTGCCAAATTCGTGTGAAGATATGTCAGCTGACGCGCCATACAGAGCCCATACCTCGGCTTCATCGCTGCCAGCGCCGGCTGCCTCGACAAGGTCCTGAAAGATGGCCTCGCGGCGGCCGCGAAGCTCACTAACGGTGTCAAGGGCGGCCCTCACTTCTAGAAGAAGACTTCCATTGAAGATATGTACACGGTACATGAGAATAAAAGGCAACGTAGACGCGGAAACAAGACTGATTATAAAGGCGATCACACGACAAAAGGGCGGCTGGAAAGCAACACAGGCGTTGGGTTGAAAGATTGGGCATCGGCACGGCTAGTATAGGGGTAGAACTTTTCCAAACACTGCACTCATGACTTCGCCTGGGCTGGGAAGATCAAAGGCGTTCGGAGCGTGGCGTAGTTTATATTTATGTTTTTTCAGATAGCCAGAAGTGCTCTCAGTTTCACCGCAGAGAGAGATAGATTGGGCCGCGGCCGGGTGGCTACCGCGGGGCTTGAGTGGAAGGCCACTTCCTTGCTTAATACAACATAGAACTTGGACCGAGATAGAAGAGCGCTCTGAGTGCACAGCCTTGGCACAAGTCGTCGAATATAGTTCTTACCTACTGGCTTGGCCACCCGTCAGGATGCTAAAATTTAATAGTTGTCTGTTGCATGACAACCTGTAACATTATCGTCTGTGGGCATCGTCCATGGGGCAACAGGCTTTGGCTTGATGGCCATCACCTCTCTGGCAAACGCTGGGGACAACATCGCCGTGGCATCATCGCGTCTGGGAAGGATGAGAGGCTTGGAGTTGTTTGAGAGGTCAAGAGATCAGGTTTTCCTCTGCTCCATGGCCGTGAAAGAAAGGAAGTGACTGAGCAAAGATACTGATTCGGTGGCAACCACCTATTCATAACCAGGATTTCTCTGCAAGCGTTCGTGCAGCCTTCCTATTTCCTCCTTCTTCCTTGCTGGTGTTCCAGTCTGTGATTTCCTACTTCCTACTTTCCAACGCATCTCCTTTGGTATATCTTCCCATCCCCCCTACAGTTTTGTGAGATGCCTCCGAAGGTCAAGATCTCGCGGACGAGGTTTACAAAGCGCCTTCACCCTCCTGTCCGCCTTGATGGCAATGAAGATGGCCCATTGTGTGATAGCGAGCAGCGCGAAGCGGCCAACATGGACTTGGTGCTGCCTCCTAAGGCGCCTGCCGGTATCAAGACCACCACACGCGATCCACAGGAAGAAAAGCCCCGCGGTTATGCTAGGTGCGCAGATAGACGATCTACCCCTTCCCCGTTAGGCCCGTTAGAGTCGATCTCGCCTACGAACGGCAACCACCCTCTATCAGAGTCGCACCTAAGAAGGCCGACATCCCTCATGCCATGGCGGAGATCGGCGAAAAGCTTGCAACGATGCCAGGTGGCTCTGCGACCGTGAAGGCTTTCGTGAATGCGTCGGCCATTCTTCGCGATGAGCAAGACGCAGCCGTTCGCAAGCGCGATGCTCTCAACGTGGAGAATGACGTCCTTCTGAGGCAGAATGCTGCACTCTCCACGAGAAACCAAGTTCTCGGGAAGCACAATACGAATCTTCAGACACGGAAAACCATACTTCAGAACAAGATCAATGTACTTAGCCTACAGCTGCAGGAGGCTGAGACCCGCGTGGTACAAGCTTGCGAGTTGAGGACTGTGAAGGCCCAATTGATACTTGTGCGCGGGGAAGTTGAGCAGGTATGTGGAACCATCTCGTATATCTCTCGTCTTAGATATCTCTCTGACGCAAAGCACATATAGATGAATGCCGAGATGCAAGATGTATTTCACCCAGACGAAGTCCTGACTGGGAAACAGCATCGTCCAAGTACTCCTGAGCTTTCACATGGAAGCGTGCATCATGCAGCAGCAGAAGCAGGCTATCCGAGAGCGAGACGACGCCATGGAGAACATCCGCATGGTCCAGAAGTTTCTCTCGAATGGCTGTCCACCTAAACGCCCCATAAGTGACGAAGAGGACGAGAAGCCGAAAATTACCCCCAAGCGCCAACGCATCGATGGTGGCGGTGCTCGTCGAGCAGTGTGATGAGGCTGGAGGTCTCTCGCCGATGGAGCAGAGTCGGTGGTGACGAAGTGGGCTTTCAACGCGGGCAGCCTTCCAGCATTGATTGGCAAACTTATGCACTTCTGAGTTTCCTTGGTGGCATACACGATACAAAGTGGATGGCGATGAGAGCGAACATGGACGATGCTGAGTTGGCATGTTGCAGCAAGCGCAGCAAGTTGTTGCGGGTTTTTGGGGTGGGTTTCAAAACGGTCAGCACAGACAACATCAGCGCTGAATCCAACGGTGCGAGCACAGGGCTCTTCATCCTTGTAGATATAATCATTGATTTCTCACATTAGGCCATAGGCGGTTGGATTGCAAGTAAGCATGTTTACGCACCTAAATGGTAAAATTGGTGATATGACATTTAAGTTTCATTATATGGGCCGCTGATATTGACTATAAACATACTAATCAGGTACAAATCAGAGCAAGCTCGAACAGAAGTCAAGTCTATAAGCTTTTGAGTGCTGATTAAGGCCTGGAGAGACCTCGGGATAATTGGGTCGGGAGAGGTTGAAACGACAGGGACAGCTAATCATGTACAACGAAGAACTTTGGTTCTTGAGAAACTGCGCATGCGACTGTTCAGTTTGACTCTGTATATAGCATCAAATAGTATATAAACGAAGCAAAGGTATTCGTATGGCAGTAAAAGAGGAGCAGAGTGAGAAATGAGATTTCAAGAACAGAAAAGCAAGAAACGGAACACAGACAGCATGGTGGGAAAATACAGAAATTAAGCATTAATAAATGAGGGACTTCAAAATCCTGAATTGGCATATAAATAAGCTAATGGATTGATTGAGTGGGTGAGAGGCTCTCAAAAATGGAAAGCGGTGAAGGATAAGGAGTCTGGTGGGAGTACTACCGTCAAAGGGCCCTGGACACTCCTACGACAATTGCAGGTGTACGGTAAGTGTTCCTCCGCGCCATCGCTTTGTATACTTGATCCCCCTTTTGATCACTTGATCATAATATCGTTTCTCGATGAATGGACGCCTGAGTGAGGACGTCAAGAGGAAGGTAGTCGACCCTAGAACTTTCACGAGGCTACTGGCGTGAAAAGTGTGCCCAGCAATGGGCGTTGTTTGGGCTGAAGACATCCGAAACGAAATAGATCCAGCGGTGGATCAAGAGCTGGGTTTGCGGAATTTGCTGATTTGGGACGTTATCTTGAGTTATCTTGCCATACGAGAAAACCGTTGGTGACTTGCTACAGGAAGCTTGTTACAGGAAAAATGGGAGTTCGAGCTAGAAACAAAAGCAAGGGGGGTCGCGGAACAGTGCTCACGATACCACGACGGTCAAGAGAAGAGGACTTACTGAGGGTTCGGTGCTCGTGATTGTTCTAGAGTTCATGGGAGACGCTCGAACGTGGAAACCACGGATGCTTTGTGTTGAAGACAAACGCATGTACGGTGCGAGCTTCCCTGCACGCTTCATCAGGAGAGTTTGGAAGTTCTTATGTCAGGAGATTCTTGGGGCTCTCAAAACGGAAAGAGTGCTGACTCAAGGGAAACAAGAATGAAGCAAAAAGGAAGTGGGAGGAAAGCAAAAGCCCAGCAGAAGGGAAGAACATATAGGAAGTAGACTGCCGCCACAACAAGGCCAACGGGCACTGTATTTAGCATACTGTCAGAAACGGGCCGAGAGTTTATACTTCTTGCCTCAAGTGAGGCAAGGAATCAGAATCTCCCTCAGAAAAGCCAATGAGTACTGCACATATATCGCGTTCCAGCAGTGGCGCCGTGGTCCAGGCCTTGCAGCACAGCCATATTGGCGAAGAAAAAAGCCAAGGACGAGACGCTGACATGTACGAAGTAACTCAATTTACATACGCTTTCTCAAGCAAACGTCATGCTTTTCAGATATGCCAAATCTCACAATATCTCTCATTATCTACAACATCACCACAACCCCCACAGCAACAGCCATCAACCCACCCAGAGACGCAGCCACCATACCCGCGCCCGACGTAGCCCCATCACCACCGGCGCCAGGGCCAGTACCAGATGACGCCGTCTGTCCCCCAGCAACGCTCCAGCTCAGCGTCCACTCCTCGTTCCACGTGCCGCTCTCCGTCAGGTTGTTCAGGCTCGTCAGGCTCAGCACCTGCGTCTCACCATCATATGACCAGCCACTGCCAATGGCCTGCCCATTGAGCGTGACATTCGACACAGTGCCCGGCACACCCATAACCGTGACGTTGCCGAGCGCGTTGGTGTCGGCGTAGGAGCCGGATGGCTGGGAGACGATGGACGTGTTGGTGGCGGAGAGCTGCACCCACGTAGTAGCGTTGGGCGTCTGGCTCTCGCCATCGTCCAAGTACAACTTGCCCGTCGCCGTACCTGACGAATCTAGCGCAACAAGCAAGCCCCATGGATTCAGCCTACTCGCGGCCGTCGTCAACGCTGGCTCCTGCATCGGCACCACGCTGCCGCCGCGCACATACACCGGGATGTGGCCCAGCGGCGCGTCGATCGTGACATTCTGGCCGCGCTCGACGCCCGTCACCGCGGTCTGGTTGTACCAGTCATACCACAGCGCCCCGTCCGTGCCGCTGCCGCCGGGGAACACACCGTCGACGCTCGATGCGCCTTGCTCCAGCACAGGTGTGACAAGGATCGCGCTGCCGAGAAGGAATTGCCGGTCTGCGTTGGCGAGCCATGGCTCGTCGGGGAACTCCCACGCCAGCGCGCGCATCACGGTGCTGCCGGTATCGTGAGCCTGCGCGAAGAGCGTGTACATGTAAGGGAGGAGCGCGTAGCGGATCGCCATGGCGGACTTGCTGGCGTCGATGACGCTTGACCAGACGTACGGCTCTTGCGGGCTAGACTCGAGAACGTTGTGGTTGCGGTAGAATGGAAAGAAGGCGGAGAGCTGCATCCAGCGGTTGCATAGCTCTTCGTCAGTGTTACCGCTGAAGCCACATGTGTCGGTTCCGAACATGGGGAAGCCGAAGATGCTGAAAGAGAGCGCCTGGGGGATAGAGAAGAACATGTACGCCCAGAGACTGTAGTTGTCACCACCCCAGTGACCTGCCCACTTACCCGAGCCAGCGTGCGTCGAGCGACCGATGATAAAGGGGCGCTTCTCTGGGAATACGGCGAGCAGGGCTTGGTAGGTAGCGTTCAGGATCGTGTGGCCGTAGAGGTTGTGGAAGTCATATTCCAGCGTGCCACCATGGTGAGTCGCGTTCGGCGCGACGGCATGAACAGCCAGGTCGCCTGCGTTGTTGTTGATGGTGTAGGGTGGGTAGTTCACGTTTCGCACACCAGGTGTAGGTGTTGTCCTGAGGTATGAGGTGGACGAGGATGCCGCTGTGGGCGTAGCCACTGCTGAGGCCTGAGACACACTAGCCGACGACGCAGCAGCTGCCTCAGTGGCGTTGGTCAAGTTGAAGCCCTCAGGATATCCGTAGTTGACATTGCCCGGCTCTCCCGGCAGCAAGAAGGGCACGTGAGCTGGGTTCAGCGTCACGTTGCCGCTGCCGCAGCTTCCAATGCAGAAGGAGCTGACTTCTGACATATCGATCCAGATTCCGTCAAAAGAGACATTTTGGTACCAGGCTAGAGTCTCGGCGATCCACCAGTCGTGCGCGCCTGTACCGTTGTTGACCCCCAAAGCCGGCGAGATAAAATCAGGGAAGACTGTGGTATCTGTCAGCGTCTGCTTCACTACTTGTATTCGACAGAATCAAAGCTCACCGGTGTATCCAGGCCAAACCGTGCCGATGTAAAGAGACTCATCGGGATTCAAGATAAAGGCATTAGCTTCGACACCACGGTCGAAGACGGGGTACGCATCACTGCCGTTCTCGGGGTTTGGATGGTAGATGGCAGAGTCCACTATGGGGACATAGTGCTGGTTGCCAGCGTGCAGCTTGTCCAGAAACTCCTTGCCCTCGTCATACGGGAATGTATTGGCGTCGTTGTCAAAGTCCCGGTATTGGTTCATGTAGTCGATGTCGGTCCAGATTGTGTCGAGAGGAATCTCGAACCTGGCAAAGTTGTCCACGACGTCCTGCAGCTCAGACCAGTTGTGGTAACCCCAGCGGCACTGGTGGTATCCAAGAGTCCACTGCATCATAATTAGTTGGCAACATTTTGGAGTTTGAGAGATTACCGTGCGAGGACATAATATCACTTACGTATTGCTGCATCGCAGGGAGTCCAACGGTCGTGGTTTGATAGGTCTGGATGAGATCCGACGCTGAAGGGCCGGCGTAGAAGTACAGATCAACTGTACCTCCCAGCATCCTCCAGGTGATTCCTTCGGGCTGGAGGAGAATCTCTTGCGGGTGAGCATTTCGCAGGTACACAGCATGAGTGTACGGCGTGTACTGAGCGGATGTGTCGGTAGCGTTGGCCACATACTGACCGTCCTGGAAATATCTCGTGTCGAGATAAATCGGATGGGTGCCGTAGATGTTGGCATCGATAATGTCGCCCACATCTGCTGCAAATAGTGTCCCTAACGCATCGTCAATGAGAAGTCCTCGATATGGGCTGGTGCAGACTCACTTGTGAGATTGTTCCCTAGGCGGAAACCGTGAATCACCTCACCGAGACCGTACAGGTTGTAGTTCTCGGGAAGGGGCGAGACAAACTCGATAAACTGGTCAGAGTACACGAGCTTGCTGCCCGCGGTGGTGAACAAGGTGTCGTTGGTTGACTTCCTCGTCACCGTGAAGGAGAAGGTAGGGTCATTGGACCACGAAATCTCGAAATCACTGGAATCCGCAGTCGCGTTGTCCGTTGAAGTGGGCCTAGGGACGAGCACCTCAGGCAGGACGAACCAGGTCTCGTTCTCAGGACCAAGATACCGCGGCTGGATCTGGATGTTGACACGGTCGGTGTCTTGGTATAGAACACTTAGAGTCAAGTTCTCAATGTCGTTTCCATACAGACTACAGCCCGGCCCAGCCAAGTTCAGCTCAGCAGACAGGCCATTGTCCGAGGTCTGGACGTTTGTGGCGGTATAACCAGGGCAGACGCTTTGCGCATCGACAGCGTCGGGATCCTCGATATTCGGTATGAGCGGCGCGCCCACGTCGGCGGACGCAGGTACGGTGAAGCTGGCGGCGTAGCTTGTGGTGGCGTCTGCGGTGGTGGCGACTGCGGACGACTCCTGGACCAAAGTCAAGGGGCCCAGGATGGCCAGTAATAATACACGTATAGATAGATACGCCATCACGATGGTAGTCAGGTAAGGTGTGCGCTCCCAGGGTAGGATGAGCTTCAGGATGAGCAGGAGGCCGATGAGGACGATCGAGGAGGTGCCCAGAATATTATATATCCAATCCGGCTCTGAGCCCAGCAAGGGACTGTCCACCACAAAGAAGGTGGTACTCAGCACCGGGCTGACGATGGAAGCCATGTTGATCACCACGCGTTATACCTTCAACGGGGAAGGCGCGGACAACCTCGCTAAGTGGTGACAGGCAGTGCACAGTACAGAGCAATGTACCGCACAACAGTGGGCACTGCAGTGCAAGGTAGTGACCAGTCTGCCAGGTACGGGCCAGGACCAGTCGGACAGCCAGAGCCAGCGCCGGCACCAGCGCCACAGAGGTTCCCAGGGTCGGGTCGAGCTCCCAAGTTTACGGGCCGAATACAGTGCAGCAAAAGCGCCTTGGTCGTTGGGTTTCCCCGCGAGCTAGACGGACATTAAAAGCGAGCAGATGACCGGCGAGGCCGCGTGCAGGCGCAGAGGAAGAGCACAAACGGCAACCGCAGAACATCGTGAAGTGCAGTAGTGCCAGTTCGGATTGGCGCAGTGGGGAATCTTGGGAATAAGCTCAATCAGCCCCAATGTACCCCAACTTGTCGCCAAACCTTCCCCGCAATCTGCTAAACAGGCCTGACAGGGTGGTGGGTGTGTTGGTGCGTTGCAGTACCGCCTAGCCGGTGCTGACGACATAGCGTTGCTTTTGTGTCATTCCTCTAAAGACGCTATTATTCTCTGCGAATTATCGGTGCCATTTCGCTGCTGCTGTTCGCTGTTTTTGTTGTCGATCGACTGCTCAACGTCACCATACCAGAGCTATAGCAGTGCGGTGCAGGTGACAGCTTGGCCCAAGCGTGTGTTTTGGTGCCAGAGCTATGGCTTTACAGGATGGCCCAGGCAGGGCTCGCCGAATGTGACCTGTCCAAACTGCGAGTTAGTAGTATTCGCGTCTCAACACGCTCCCCGCCATCCATGGGCGTTCCGGACGCGATTTCTCGTTGCCAGTATCGTAAGTGCTTCGACCTCTTTGTCCAAGCCGGCGCTGTGTGTTGGATCTCTGAATGTCTTCGAGTCGTAGTCCACAAATTCAACTGGCGTCGTTCCTATAGTTGTCAGGACATCCCTTGACCGTTCGATCCCATTGCGTCTTGAATTCTATCGTCTTGAAGTCTATACCGAGACAACCTGTATCCTGTCTAGCATCAGCCCCACCCAAGAGATCATCTATGCGTGTGCCTCCTCTGGGGCCACCGGCTCCTTGACCCCATGCGAGACCCTCACAAACAGCAACAGCCCCGTGACCAAAGCCACAAGCACCGCCAACCCAAAGTACGGCAGCCCAATCCACCCACCCCCAAGCCTCATACCAAGAGCGAACAACTCGGCGAGCATAGGCTGCGCATACATCTGCCCCACGATCTCCACCATCCCCACCAACCCAAACAGCCGCGACCGGTGCTTCGGATCGACATACAAACTCATCAGACTCCGAATGAGACTGAACGTCGCCGACCCCAACGACAGCACCGCTAGCCCGAACATGAACACCGCCACGGTCGGCGCTAGGCCCATCACCATGGCGGCGAGCAGCGTGACGACCGCCGACCAGCGCGCGATGATGATGTCGCGGTGGTGCTCGTCCGCGGGGCGGAATTTGCTGGGGGCGGTGTGCATGAGCGTGCGCGAGATCCAGGGCATGAAGATGAAGAGCACGAGCATCTGCGCGCAGCCAAAGGCGGATTGCACGTAGCCGCCTTGCAGGAGCTTGGTGTTGTAGCGCTTGGACATGAAGACGGGCATGAATGTTGAGGTTGAGAGGGCGACCGGCATGCCGACTAGGCAGGTGATGAAGAGGAGGAAGAGAGAGGGGGAGTGGCCGATGGTGAGGGCTTCCTTCAGCTTGGCTAGGAATTTGTCTAGGCGTGAGCTCTGATCGTCCTCGTGTATTGGCGCTGGCGGGTCTCGTTTGGGTTGTAGTGTTTCGGGAATGAACAGGATCACGATGGCGGAGATTGTCATCAGCGCGATGCCAACCAACATAGGCAGGAAGGGGCCGTAATGCTCCATTAGTAGAGACGAGAGCGTGGGCGCCAGGTTGTTGCCGATGAGACTGGCCACGTGCATGCGCATGAACACGACAGCTCTGCAAATTGGTCAGCGATTTGTAGACGTGATATACAATCCAAGAGCAGACCCATTACCTTTCTTCTTCATTTGTGGTGTCACTGATCATACTGAACAGAAGACCCAAGAGGATCGGGGTGCCACCGCCGAGAAGTTGACCAAGCGACTCAAGCCAGACCAGCCGGACGGGGAAGGTGTTGCGGAACCACAGAACCATCGTTGTCCACGACCCGCCCAGTGTCAGGCCTATAAACGTCAATATCGATGTCTACAGTCCAAGCCATAGTATTGACCGAATCTTTGGGGAGGGGGGGTGTAACTCACCCGCAAGACAAAGCGAAAGCACTGGCTTCCTCCCATACCGATCGGCAACCGCACTCCACGGAAACGTAGCGACCAACCCAACTCCCGCCGACAGCGCCGACGTAATCGCCAGAATGAACGCCAGCTCCGCGCTGATGGCGCCGACCTTGCACAGCTCCTCGTCAATCGGCACGTCCAGGCTGTTCAGCTTGTCGTAGTACTCATGGCAGAGGATGTCCTCGACGACCTGCGCCTGCGGCAGCTGGGAGAAGCCGCCCGCTGCTGATGCAAGGAGAATGACGACGCCGATCAGGTTGATGATGGTGGTTTTGCTGTGCGCCTCCGGGATGTGGATGCTTGCGATTGAGGCGATGGAGGTGAGGCGCCGGTGCGCTGGGCGGGGCCGCGAGTGTAGGAGGGGCGAGGCCTCGTCTGAGGAGGTGCGGGCGTCGCCGCGCATTGTGGACGATGAGGGCGCTGTTGCGCAGCTCACGGTGCTGGTCGGCGGCGGTGATGTTGAAGATGAGCCTGAGGCGGCCAGACCAAGCAGCAACGCCCTTTGAGCGCGATATTCCCAGGCTTTGCCCTCAAATGTGCGGGCTAGATGCAATTGCACTTGTCGACATTGTGATGTCGTCACCTTTTGTACGATTATTGATATATCGAATCAACGTGGCGGACGACGTGTCGCCGCAGTAAGCACGGTTGAGAGACTGGCCGTTGGATCTTGAAACTGACAAGCCCAGGCCGCGATAGCGTCACGGGTGCTTATCTCCCCGGCCCACTATTTACCAAATGCGGCAACTGTGGAAGTCAGACGGGCTTCTACCGAACACTCCTGGTTCGGGCGGATACTGACTCTGCCACTATGCTATTCGTGGACCGAAATTGTGGTATGGCCTTTAGGGAACGAAATGGATCAGCTTGCTGCTTAGCACCAATGATAAAAGACAGCCACGTGGTGTTCTAATGCAGGTACAGTGCGGATGTAGCTGACACGCCGTCTGGCTGTTTCTTACGAGTGTTGCATGTTTGCTTACTAGACGGATGAACGCAATGCGTGTGACGTAGCTAACTATCCTCTCGGCTAACACACGCGGTTTGTCTCTTGCAAATGGACACATTTGTCAACATGCGCCCAGTTCTGATTAGAGAAATCATCAAGGTCTTCGTATTAACTATGTTTTTGTCATGCAAGCCAGTCCTTATCTACACACAGCAACAGACGTAGGGCACATCGAATGCGCAGAGCCGCGCTGCAACCTCTATTCATGGTATATTCCATCGCCATTCGTTGATGCAAATGTGTTTCCTATGCCATGGCATCCCACATGCATTCATAAGTCATGAGAGCTCTAGTTACCGGGCGACTTCGGCGCAAAGCCAATACGGTTGTTGCCACCATCAAAGACCGTGAACTGTGCCTTGAGGAAAATGTCGCCGTAAATAGCAAACGGCAGCCCCATGTTATCCTGGATGCCACCAAAGCAAAGCGTGCCAGGCGTCATCGACGTACCCTGCAGCGGTGCGAACTTGATGATATTGCCGGGGATAACAGCCTGGTACCCGCCGATGATGGCCGTGAAGGCGGGCAACTCCTCGCCGCAGTCGAAGATGACACCACCGGCTTGCGCGTTGTTCGCGGCCGAGGGAACAGCACTGTAATAGGCCTCGACAGCCTCGGCCGGCATCAGCATGAGCGTAGTGCCTGTGTCGGCGATAGCCTGGTGGGGGAATTGGACTGCCTGGCTGTTGCCGACGGAGAAGCCGCTGGCCGTGTACTCCCAGAAACCTTGGGTGGTGTTAACGGGGACGAAGTTAATGGGGCCAGTGAACTCGGTTGTGTCGATGAACCCGAAGTTGTAGTTGCCAGCTTTTGTGCACACATGTGTCAGCATTGCATCTCTCCCTACAAGAAAGTGACTCAAAAGGAAGCTTACCTGCGCCTGCCTTCAGGTTGGCAGAGAAGAGCGGCATCGCCAAGGTCTCTCTGGCATTGGAGAAGAACGTCTTCTGAGGCGCGGCCCGCCCGTTGATGGTGACCTGGTTGATAGTGTCCATGGCCAGCCCCAACAGACCCGAAGTGGCCAGGTCCTCCGTGAAGGAACCGCCGACATTTTGAGCAGCCTCGACAGCCTGGCTCTGGACTGTCACACCTCCCACTGTGACGACGTCCATGAAGACGTTGCCCGACGCTGTGCTGCCGTCGCCGTATTGAATAGACCACTCGGCATTCTCAACCTCGTCGGCCGTCGAGCTCTGCTCGATTTCATAGAGCGTGTGGCCTTGCGCCTGTTGGGCGGGCGTCTCGCTGGTGAACACCCACATGTCTGAGGAGCCAGTGTCGAAGTTGAGCATGAGCGTCTGCGGCGGTGTTCCGATCTGTACCGGCGCGAGATACTCCACGTCGTTCATCTGTGGTATGGCAGCCGCCTCACCTGCTTAGAGTTAGATGATATGCCACTAGAAAGATGGGAAGGTTCACGCATACCTTGACTGGCACCCGGACGGGTCCCGTTCGGAGCCTGAGCAGGTTGACCGCCGTTGTTCCCGCCATTGTCACCGCCATTGTCACCGCCGTTGCCGCCGCCGTTTCCGCCACCATTTCCACCACCATTACCCGCTCCGGGCTGTCCCCCATTATCACCACCGCCACCCATCGGGTTCATAGGGTTCATCGGGCCCATTTGAGCGCAATTCGAGCTGTCTATACCAGGTAGTCCACCGTCAATACCAAGCTCTTGCAGGATCTCGTCCACAATGCAGATAAGTTGAGGGTCGACCTGGGCGCCAAATGATTGGTACTTTCCCAAGGCCTTGAGGTATGATCTGGGCCCACGGCCTCCGGCTATGAAGTTGTCATTATATTGCTGCTCTGCGCGTAGGGTCGTGCCACCCAGGACCACGATGTCGAAATCCGAGACCTGCTCTGTGACTAGCTCCAGTATATCCCCGAGATCAAGAGCTGCGGGAGCAGCACTAGTAAGAGATGCTGCCAGAGCAGCAACGACGACGGACTTCATAATGTAAGGCTGGGTTGAACGAAGAACGGCGAGTTCAACAGGAAGTAAAATAATGAGTGTGAGATCCCCTCTATCAAAGCTGAGGTCTATATAGTCGGAGAAACGAAAGAATCACCTGTCAAAGGCGGATATGGGACGAGAAAGGAGAAGAGAGGGAAGCATGGGATGAGGGGGCAGAGGCACCATTATCGTCCACAGACGACCTTCCGAGCCGTGGGATCTTTGTGTATAAACTTCGAAATTATGCGGTCGGACCCCAAGGCTGCAAGTGATTTGTGGTTCCAAAATCCCCTGCTCCAACCGCAGCGCATTCCCCTACCCGGCGCGCAGATTGCCTTTTCAGCACCTCAGATCTCCGTAGTCAATCACTTGGAATTGCTGTCCAGATCTGGCCTGGGGCCGCCCATACGGGATGTTATTTCCGCGTGCAGACCCAAACAAAGTGGCCGGCTGGACGCGTTTGAGAAAGCAGATCATTGTGGCAGAGTCCTAGCTCGCCTGCTCGCATCACGAGTTTGGTGTGGTGCATTGTATGCAAGAAAGGGAAGGGCAAAGCATGCGATGTGTCAAGCAGGGTCCTTCCTGGTGTCCCCCACCCCCAGCACGAGACGACAGCGATGCAGATCATCCGAAACAGCCAGCGACCCAGGTGCCACTTGACAGCATCGCAGACGGGAGAGTTTGGGTGTGGCTCTGCACCTCCAAGGTGCCACTCGGCTACATAAGTCAAATGGCTTAACCCCTACGGGGTCCATTTTGCCGCCCGTGCACGATTTTGTACTCTACAAGTGCTTCTTCATCCAAACTCTGATCTATGCAGCCAGAACCACGCCTTCCACGGCAAGTCTGAAGCGACAGATCATTCCGGAATGATTGATTAAGTCATCACGTTGTTTTCCTGGATTCGGTTGGCTTTGTTGTGGCCCAGTGTGATTGTTTTCGTGAATTTGACCTTGGTTGCGGACGACCAACGACGGTTGAACGACTTGCCATCGCACGCACAACTTCAAGGCGGGGTTTGTTCCAGAACTGCTAGCCTTACCACCAGCCTTCCCATCAGCCTTGTCAACCAGCTTCTGCGACTAGGCGGAAATTCAATGAAAAGACGCAATGCACAGTACTGTTGTGACGGGAGCGTACCAGGAACAATAGGCTCTCACCCCAGCAAGAAGCTCGGGCGGCAAAATGGATCCCGTACCGGTTAACACCTTGCTTTGCAGATAGAGTTTGCTCCTGCGAGTGTTCGTTGGCGAATGGACCATTTTGACTTGTCGTCTAGTTTGTAGGGTTGACACAAGCTTCAATGGAAGCTTGAGTGGTATACCAACTTTTGACGCCCAGCCTTGGGACGACATGCGAATAGAACGCTTCTCCAGCCAAGCCCGGCGACCGATGCTGGAGAACCGAGATCGAATTCAGACGAAGTCAGACTCCGCGCAGCGGATTGTATCGCACTCTGTTGTTTGCAGCTCCAACGGACGCACTATAAGCAACAGCGTGCCGAGATCCGATAATTGGTAGTGAAGGTCCAGCTCAATTCTTGTCAAGCAGGGTCCCGGTCCACCCCTCGTCCAGGTCTGCAAGTTTTGAGCCTCATCATAAGGTCGTTAGAAAAGGTGAGTGAACTAAGACTTCGCGTTCGCTACGCTCTACCATTGTGCAGCACACCTAGCCTGCAGTACTGGCTCGCTTTGAGATCTACCAGTCACATAGAGGTTCCTGGCCGAGTGCCGGGAATGGGTCGAGGTTGATCGACTTTCGCATGTCGCGAGCTTCAATTCGGCACCACGCTGCAACCGTGCCGCCAAGCCAACATCTGTGCGACCCTTTTGACACTTCGACTGGCGTGACTCAGTGAAGATAACAGACACAGCGCCTTCTTCTGTGTACTTGGTCAGAGGCTGCACGAGGGCCTCAATCAAGGAGTGAGCGCACGAGCTTCATGGACCCTCGCTACTCATGTAAGTCGCACCGCTCGTTAGACAGCTTGATGTTTCAGGGATCCAGGTATCTTCGCACGATGGTTCCTTCGGACATTATCACAGTGGGATCATCCAGTGCCGTAAAGTGTCAAATTCCTCCCACATCGCTTTCCAAGATATTGCCACTGGCCCTGATCTGCGGTAATCTGGAGGTGAGCTATCTTGCGCTCCAGCGCCGAAGGCAGCCGAGATCTGATTCGGGATACAAAGAGATATTTGATTGCGGAATGAGCCAACTGGACCTTGTCAATGTCAGTGTGCTTAGTCCCGTATTCGTCGCCGGTCATGATGGCTGTGAACTGTCTCCAGCCCAGACGGTTCGATTGGTCTGCCATGGAGGTTTCCAAACAACAGACCCACCTGGACAGCTTTGCAGTGGTTTCAATTGCCGCGCGTGATAGAAGATTGATCGTCCGCTTTCTGGCTGGGCAAAGATCAGGCGTTTGGTTCTCAGACGTGATGGATATCGATGGCCGAAAGTCTTCAAGAGTCAAGACCTTTGCTCAAGCATGACACTTGGCAATGTGCCTCTGGACGAGTTTTGGTACGGTATGAGATGAAATCGACGACGATGAGGCTTGAATTGGCATGAATGCCTCTAGAGCAAGAGTGGGTGACGTTTGAGACCATACCATACAGTTCGTCTCAACTGGGAGGGATGAGGTTGGAATAAGCAGCGCCGTGGCTCCACCACGGTATTGGAGCCATTGGGGCCGTTGGAGCCGTTCTAGCCGTTCTAAGTTGGCGCCGCATGGCGGGCGCTGAGTCATCATCGCGGGGTTGTTGTGGAGGGTAGGGTCTCTCTGGCGCTCGTCGAGGCAAGAGCACTTTACGCGTCTCCAGCCTGCTGTTGACGGTGGAGCGCTCCTGCCAGACGAGTAGACGTTGAAAGGCCCACGCAAGCCTCGCTTCGAATGCCACATCGTGATGGTGGTGGTGGTGGTGGTGGTGGTGGTGGTGGTAGTGGTAATTTGTGACTCGCAATGGTTCTTTTGTTCTGCTGACACTTCCTTTCTTTTCCCTTCTCAAGCTTTGTTCCTATTCCGGTGGCTTGCGCAAGCCGACTCGCCACCCCGCGCCATACCTTCTCGGCAGCTTACGCATCGATTGAAGTTTGTGCCGCATCGAAACTTCTCCTACAATCATCTTGACTACCGTACACAACCTAACGCACCCATCTTTCCACCATGGTGCAGCAACGCGAGCATGACGCCCTGGTCGCGTCGTACAGACACTTGCCGCAGCTGCCCCGAGCCAGTGATGCTCTCCTCACGTTGAAGAAGATTGCCTCTATTGTAAAACCTATCATGCGAGCGAGGGGCTGGAATGTGTCGGAGCTATGCGAGTTCTATCCCTCGCAGCAAAACCTTCTTGGTATGATTGAGATCCAAAGCTCATGTCTCTGTGAAGCTCGCATCAAGCATACTGACGGACCTGGCTGCTAGGCCTGAATGTGAACCGGGGCCAGAAGATTATGCTTCGGCTTCGCTATCCAGGCGACCGAAACCAGTTCCTTCCCATAGAAGAAGTCACCGACACAATGCTCCACGAGCTGTGCCACATTGTTCACGGGCCCCACGACAGCAAATTCCACGCGCTATGGGACCAACTCCGAGATGAGCACGAGGGCCTGGTCATGAAGGGCTACACAGGCGAGGGCTTCCTGTCCGAGGGTCACAAGTTAGGCGGCCGATCTGGAGTTCCGCCTCGAGAAGCACGGCGTGTTGCTCGCGCCGCTGCTGAAGAACGCGCACGACAGGCACATCTTTCTCGGGGCTCTGGCCAGAAACTCGGCGGTGAACCGATACATCGCGGGCAGGACATCCGTGCTATAATCACAAATGCTGTCGAAAGGCGCAATACAATCGACCGAGGCTGCGGGAGCCAGAATTGTACGGAGTCGGAGATACAAGCCATCACGGAGACGGCTACCCAGAACGGCTTCAAGACACAAGCGGAGGAGGACGCTGCAAACGAGGCAGCGATCGCCCAGGCTCTTTGGGAACTTGTGCAAGAGGAAGGGAAAAATATCCACGGACAGAACTACGTAGTGCCCAGCGCGGCCTTCCCTGCTGGAAGTGGTGGCGGCGCGGTCCTCGAGTCGAGACCACGGCCTCCAGTGCCTGAGTGGTCACGGCCTGGTGGTCCGTCGGGCTCGAGACTGCTGCCCACAATACCAAAATCATTGTCTGGACCCACGACTTGTCCGCCTGCCGCAGTCACGCCCAAATCCCTTGCTGCTCCTACAAAGCCAAAGTCGCCTGCGGCTGTACCTAAATCGCTCTCTGGACCGAAATCGCAACGTGATCACGCCTCCGAGATAATAGCATCACCTACGGCCAAAAGGTGGACATGCGAGATCTGTACCCTTCACAATCCTGCGAATTTTCTTATTTGCGACGCTTGCGAGACCGTGAGACCGGAGAGAGTGACCAGGGAGCTGGCTGAACAAGAGGCCAAAGAAAGAGCTGCGAAGCGACCGCTCTCAACATCTGGCACCAGCAGCAGCATCAACAGTAGGCAAAAACGCCCAATTATCAGTGCAGATCGGACACATTCGAGAATGGTCTCATTCAGAAACAGCAACACTGGCGCAAGCAGCAAACCACCTCCAGCACCGAGCGGCTCAACTTTCTGGCAGTGCTCGCGCTGCGGCAACGTGGTAGACAAACAGTGGTGGAGCTGTGGGCAGTGTGGCAACGTGAAGGAACGCTCTTAGGCGAGCACCATGTACGACACGTGCACGAGAATGATGACCATTATGATTTTATGGAGTTGGTGGTTGGTTTGGAGTATTTGGCGTACGTGCTTTTTGTAAGACCTGGCCTACAAAGGCACCTTCGAGATCGCTAGAGCGTTATACTCAGCTCGTCATCACATGCGAGGATGGTCGGCGTTCCTGATCCTCGAACACAGAGTATCATCGAATTGAGAGCTCGAGTAATGTACCTCGGCGCAAACAATATCGTCGTCGCCAATGCCGGACACGATACTACGCGCCACACTTTCAACGTGAGCCATGACGTCGGTGTCTGACAGGGTTCTCGAAAGGATGGGAATTTTGGAGATCTCCGATTCATTGAGGGGATCCAAAAGTCAATGGAACTCCACTTTCAGTGAGACCGAGTACTGCTTGGCGCACGATCGCCGATATTCTCGCCGCATGCGCTCGAATTCTCACTCAGGTTTCGTGCAGTCCTGCGATGTTCTGCGATCGTCAATGCTACAATTAACTGGAGCATTGGCACAAGGGGCCACGTGACCTCGTCTGAAAGTGCCTGAGAGAACCACAACCTGTGATTGGTGTAGAGACGACTTTTATATGCATGGAAGCTCGGTACAGCTGAGCAGCGAGAATGCAGATCCAGGGTCTCACCCACGGGCGTCATCAGACAGACTTCGACGACAACAGGCATGTCTCGGGAAATTCTTATGCAGGAGGACTGTCTGACTACAACCATGAACCCACCTGTCCGCCATGTCGCCGATTCTGGAACTGGACAAGCACAGCTCATCCCCAGCATGTTCACAAGCCAGATAGCCTGAGCTGGCATATCATAGACCCGCAATCAGGTGCAACAACCCTCCGCCATCGCCCCACGATCTGATTGAGTCACGATGCCAGCAGCATACCACGTCTGCACGCATGCCCGACATCTCACTTGTTACACGAGGCAGTAAGACTCAAAGTTCAGATGCACCGGCCTTTGGCGGCGGTTGCGGATCCAACCTTTCAGCTTCGTATCTTCGCTTGTGGAATGTGCCGGTCCGGGGCCTCTTCAGCGTACCGACATCGTGGAAAGCAAATCCACTGGTAATAGGCCGATATGATGGTGATACACGTGATACCGGGATTTGGTTCGCTGCATAGAGTGGTACTCCTAGACTGCCGAACAAAGACATGTCGCGTCAGTCTGGACACGATGTGAACGGATTCAACCAGGAAATATCCTTCTACTTGCTCTACTTTCCAGTATTGAGGCTGTCGCCCGTTTCGCCCTGCCTTCGCCCCGTGGCCATCCGGCAGCCAGTGCCAAGAGCTAAGACAAGGGTGGTAGTCGGTAGACGTTGATCGCCAAACTCTATGTGACCCTTTCTTTCGTCCTCTCCTGACTTTGTGCAGCACACACTGGTTTGTCTCAACGAAGCTGGACCAAGCTATCGATGAATGACGCAACAGGTCCCCTAAAAACCCATGGGTCCGGCAGCTGTGCTAGACTCCGCATAGAAGGGTTCAGTCGACTTTCTTTGACTCAACACAGTTCTCGGATAGGTTGCGCGGAAGAGGTTCAGTTTTGTTCTTACGAGCTAGTCTGCTAGTCTAGCAACGTTCTAGGCTTTTCCTGGGAACGCCTCGTCCCGTCCAGCCAGCACCCGGCCACCGTCCCCCGGGTTTTCGCCGCATTCGTCATCTCAACGGCCTGCGGCTGGAACAGCTGCCCAACGAGCTCGCCAACTTCCCTCGGCGTCTCAAATTCCTCTGGGAGATATACACCTGAACACCCGGATTGCTTCATGAACTCACTCGCCGTCACGTGTTATAATCGCAATCTGGCTGCATGCACATCTGCGTTTCACCGTTCGCCGCTGTTGGACGTCGTACTAGTCTAGGATAAGCCTTCGACTTTACTCGCTTAGCTGGGCCTAGAACGCAACAGACCACTTTTCGTCGTCCATGTAGGAAGGCTCACCATCCACTGCGACAACCTTTCAAGACTCGATCGAACCTCATCAAAGCCGAGTTGTTCACACGAATTGAATTTTTCCAACATCCTGCTGGGCTATTGGATCTGCGCATCCTGGAGTCGACGGGCCGGACGCCATCGCCAAGCCCTATGCCGGGGCTCATACCGACATGGTGTTCTCCATCGCGAAGGAGGATGCAGAGCCCGTCACTCCGCCTGCCATGATGAAGAGTCCTGAGCCAGTGGATTCACCATCAGCTGGCAAATTCAACCTCGACCCGTCCCACGCGACTTCAAGAGGCGACTACGACCCGCGACAACAAGGCAGCACTAGCTCACAGACTTCAGTAGATGATGGAACGGCGAGAAGTTTTACTGGTGCGCGCCGCTTCGCGCGAGACTCGGTCGGCAAAAGGTCATCTTCAGCTAGCTCTCTCCGTCTCCAGATGCCCATGCCATACGTCACCCCGGGACAACTAGCGTTTTCTGCTATGCGATTCTTACCTGTGCCTATATTGGTTCTGAATGGGCTGAAAACAGTTGTAATTGCCAATGAGGCGATGGGTAGAATGCTAGGCCTGATACCAGAGGACGAAATCAGCAGCGAGGAGTCGAGCAGGGTGCTAGACTCGCTCAACGGGAAGACACTGTCACAGGTTGGAATAGACATGATTCAAAATGGACGGCCGGTATGGGTGGCCTGGGAAGCATTCCTCCAATCCATGGTGGACGACATGAGCGAATGCCGCGCGCAGACTGCTTCGCAACAGCACACGAACTTGGGCGAGAACGGCGGGGATATGACACCGACAGTGGATGTTCCCGTTCTTGATGAAGATAAGTGTGCAGCGCTGTCTAAACAGACGGTCGTCGAGGTCGTCGTATCACGACACGGCTTGCAAAAGGCCGCTCTCGACCCCCGCGCAACTGCACCTAAGACCGTCGAGAACCAGCTCTTCGCGAAGATGATTGTCACCGTGTGGGAGATAGCGGACAATCAGACGTATTGTACCTTGACGTTCACCAGCACCGAGTCAGAGTCGCGTCTACCTCTGAAAAGAAAACCCGTTGCCCGGTCGAATGCCATGGAAACTGCGGAGAAGCGGACACCTGTTACTACGTCAAATCCTCCATCTATGGCATCCAGCCACGGATCGTCTTCCTCGCCATCCTATCGCATCAGCCCTGATGCCGTCTCGCTGACTTCTAGCCCGTTTCCGCCTCTGGGCCCACCATTCAAATCCATCTCAAGTGCTCCTTCAATCCTGCAAAAGATGACGATCATCAAAGACACACTTCTCGACAACACAGAAACGCCTATCATCGCAATGTGGAAGGACTGTACCGTGGCGTACCCCAACGCCGCTTGCCGAAGATTGATGAGGAGTGGCAATAATTCGAGCTCGAGCGACGGCATCGATATCTTGGGTAACTGGGTTTGTTATTCCGAAGATTTCAGCAGAGAACTCGATCAAAGTGAATTCCCTATTGCTGTCCTTCTCGATACGCAGAAGCCATTTTCTGGAATGCGCATAGGCTTATACAAGGACGGAAAGAAAACCGTTTTTGACATCTTGGGCGAAGTCATTCGCGATGAAGAAACCGGCGAGTTCCTTGCAGGCGTCGTCACATGCCGAGATATCACGACAATGGCAAAAGAAATAGATCAGCTGAAAGTCAGGGATCTGGAGCGCTTCAAAATGATATGCGACATCGTGAGTAACTATTTCGCCTGTCGGCTTTCTTTACATGCTAACAATGCACTAGATTCCACAGCTGGTCTTCACCACAGATAAAGATGGATGCCTAGACTTCTTCAACACTAGGTGGACGGAATTCACGGGTATGTCGCTCGAGGAATCTTTGGGCAAGGCCAATTGGACGAAGCCATTCCATCCGGACGACATGGTGGAAACGAGGAAACACTGGCAACACAGTCTTCGCACAGGCGAGCCCTACGTGACCGAGTACCGTTGTCGAAACAAAGAGGGCGACTGGCGATGGATGCTTGGAAGAGCTCTGCCACTACGGAATCTGGAAACCGGCAAGATTGAGAAATGGATTGGAACAGTCACCGATGTGCACGATAGCATCGAGGCCAAGCTCGCCGCACGACGGACACGCCAGCAACTGCTCAGCGTCATCGCACATGCGCACGTCACCATCTTCACCGTCAATGTCCAGCGCAAGATCACGATGTTGGAAGGCGCGCTAATAGAGAACGCGGAGATGAATAAGTTGTCAGGCAATGCGTGGTGTTTGGGTGGGAGCGTGGACGATGTCTTTAACCGCTTGACGGAGCTTCCCGAGGGCCAGCGACCCAATTTCCTCACGGCCATCGATTCCGTATTCGCCAGGAAAGCTGGCGACGTCGTTGTCGAGCACAGCATAAGTAAGCTGCGACACGCGAAATTTGACAACCTTTTCAGCGCTGAGTCTCACTTACCGATTGGCACGAATACAGATGAACGATACTTCCGCACGCGCTTCTTGCCAATGACAGTCCGAAAAGCGAAAGACGACGCGCAGAGCGACGCGAAGAGCGACGAAGGTTCCGCGGAACTACAAGACATTGAAGGTGTCATCGGCATCATTATGGATGTGACTGAGGTGAAGGCCAAGGAGGCGGTCCTGGAGGCTCAGGCTAAGGAAAAACAACAGCTTCTTGCGAATGAGGCCGCTGCAAAGGAGGCTAGCAGGTTGAAGAGCCAGTTTCTCGCCAATGTGCGTACAAGGTCGTGTGGTCTTGGTGGTGGGGTTTGCATTGCTAACAATGTTCAGATGTCTCATGAGATTCGAACGCCTATCACTGGAGTAATTGGTAAGTCATACCGACTCCACGCCATTTGGTCGATGAGAGCCTCTGGGAGCCTTTACAATCTAGTAAGACTGATTCAAAGATAGGCATGGCGGAGCTGCTACTGGATGTCCAGCTCGACGAAGAGCAGCGAGAGTATGCCGAGAACATCTTTCGGTCGGGAAATGCCTTGTTGACTGTCATCAACGACATCCTTGACTTCTCCAAGGTCGAGTCTGGACGCTTAGACATCGAGGTATGTTTGACCACGTGCTACTGATTCATGGAACAGACTGACGTGATTGGGACAATAGGAGGTACAATTCAGCATGTCTGTCATTGTGCGAGATGTGGCAAAGATGCTGAGCTTCGCTGCGCAGCGCAAGAATCTTGTGTTCATCTCGGACATCGCCCCGGAAGTCGAAGAAGACCTCGTTGTCCTCGGTGATCCTGGCCGCGTGAGGCAGATCATCACCAACTTGCTGACGAACAGCATCAAGTTCACACACCAGGGATATGTCAAGCTGTCTGTCACGAAAGAGAATGAAAGCAACGACAAAGTCGAGCTCCGTTTTTCAGTCCAAGACACCGGCATCGGCATCGACGAGGTTATACGAAAGAGGCTCTTCCAGCCATTCAGCCAAGGCGACGCATCCACAGCTCGCAAATTCGGCGGCACCGGCCTGGGTTTGACCATCTGCAAGAGCCTCCTCGAACTCATGCACGGGCGCATGACGCTGGATTCTGTCGTTAATCAAGGCACCACGGCCACGTTCTGGCTGCCCTTCAACAAGCCGCACGAGGCGCAGCCGTCGAACCTCGTCAAGATCGAGACCGTGCCCGGCCGCCTGCAGTCAGAAATGAGTGTTTCATGCAACAGCTCCGAGCTTGACGGGCTCGGCACACCACCCAACGGCGAGTTGCTGGCTCTGACCGGCAGTCCGCTGGAGAAGGCCAGGTCCACGCCGACTAAGCTTCGAGGCGCGATTGTGCCGGATGAGTGGAACTTGTCCAAAGAGGCGCGCGCCAAAATACATGTGCTTGTTGTCGAGGATAATGCGATCAACCAGCAGATTGCGACGAAGACCATCAAGAAACTGGGCTTCGATGTGTCGGCGTCGTGGAACGGCAGGGAGGCTTTGGAGTATCTGATTGCGGCTCAGGAGGGCAAGCATCGGAAGCCGGATATCATCCTTATGGATGTACAGGTCAGTCTTTATGTTCCGTATTTGCTCAGCCTTGGCCGCGGAAGCTCTTCTCGCTTCTGGCTTGACGCATCATCTCCCTACTGTGCTTTTGGACGAGACACAACTGGGAGCTCTGTCTGACACAACATCGTGCAACAGATGCCGATATGCGACGGCTACAAAGCAACGCATCTACTCCGCCACCACCTTCCTTACAAAGCCTACACCCGTGACATACCCATTGTAGCCATGACCGCCTCCGCAATTCAAGGCGACCAGGAGAAGTGCCGCCGCGCCGGCATGGACGACTACCTCGCCAAGCCGGTCCGCTCCAAAACCCTCGAGCAGATGCTCGTGCGCTGGTCCCTCAACAAGCGCACTCTGCCGACCCCGATTTCCTCTACCGCAGGTTCCGACTGCTCTGGCTCCAGCGAGGACTGCTCCAATGCGGGAATTCCGGGCGTTGGTGTTGACGAACTTGACGATGAAGAGGAGGACCTGCCCACGCCGCAGGAGAATATGGAAGGCTTCTTGGACGGCAATAACAGCGCCGGTGCGTCATACAGCGATTCGCAAACGCCACGGCCGTATATGTCGACGTCGCGCCCTTTCTTCGGTACGCTGCCGCCGCCGCCGCCTGCTGATGTTGGCCCGGAAGCGGAGGCTTCGCACGGGCCTCACTTATCGCCGCCACCGCAGCAGCAGCAAATCCGGCGCGTTGAAACAGATGAGATGGCGCAGCAAAGTCGTGACGATAAGTTGCTGGGTGCGGCGGGCGGGACGTCGATGTCGCCGCACACGCCGTTGGCGGAGAAGGGCGAGGCGTTGACGGAGGCAAACGTGGAGAAGTTTCAGCGGGAGGAGAGGATGCGGAGGACGTCCTCGGGGTGAGGAGGAAGGGCCTCTTCGATTCCGTGTGTATAATTACTAGAGTCTGTACGGTTGATTGGGGCTGTTTGACATTTTGGTTGATTATAGCATGGCGTTGGCGGCTGCTCATTTTTTGGATTCATTTCGGTACCGGAAGGTTGTCTCATGGCTTTTGGGAATTATGGGGCGGGCTTCACAGCATGCAATTTGGCATCTACTAGAGCAGCAAACATGTCGACGGAGTTTGGGGACTGGTTGTGGGAGCACACGATACCCAGTACGCTTGCTTGGAGAGGCCCGATTTGTCTTGCACACGTGGACGAGCAACACTGATAGAGGATTTCGGTGGAAATGAAAAGCACATGTCCACTTTACGTTGGTGAAAGACTGGGCCCGTAGCTGTGCGGCATATACACCCTGGGGGCCTCAGACCCACACAAAGACAACCACATCAGCGCACAGACTCGAATACTGACAAGTCACCTAACCTACAACTCTGACAACGACCACTCGATTTTGGTAACAGACATCAGGACAGGGGTACAACGACCGGCGGTCCAGGATACCTAGGTACGCTCCGTATCGAAGAGGCCCCTGCAGAGCACGAGTCGGTCGGGGATAAGGGCCCCCATGCCGCGGTTAGTACCTAATACGGAATACTGTTGCAATGTGAACAGGTCCTGGGAACTGATCAGCTCCTCTTGACAAACCTCGAAAAAGACGTTGAGATATTGAAAGTGGCTTGCGTGGAAAGTTCAAGTGCATGACGCAGCTTGAATGTCCTTCGTGCGATATAGGCCCTGCCGTTTCGGCCCCGAGTTTTGCGTGCCACAAGGTGAGCTGTTGGCTTCAAAGTCGGACCACGTCCCGGACTACGGTGTCAGTTGGAGAGCAGCGCCTCCTCCTGCACTTCTCCCAAGCCACCACCTTTGTCACATTCGACAGCTCAAGTCAATTCCTGCTGTATCCTCACCATCTTGAGAGTACCGCCATTACAAAGCGTACAAGCAGAGCAGCCCGCAAACATGGCTTCCAACAGCCTCTCGTCGCTCACAACCCAACTCCAACGCCTCACGCAGACCCTCCCGCCTTCCCTCCGCCAAAACCCCCAAACCACCCTCGCCATAGCCATCACAACCCTCGGCATCTCCATCCCGACCCTCTCCTACGCCATCGCCAGCTACCGCGGCTACCTCGCCCTCGGCCGCGGCGGCATGCCCTACAACGTCTTCGGCTGGGCCCTCCAAGGGCTTCTCCAGCTCCTCGCAAAGTGGGACACCCGCGACCCGTCGCCCTTCACCAAGCCGCGCAACCGCAAGGCCACCGAGCCGCACGGCAGCAGGACTTTCTTTGACCAGCCGATTCCGGAGCGCGCCGGTGGCCGCCCAACCGTGCCGGGGTATGTCGCGCCGCAGCGCCAGACTACGCAGCAGCCTACGGATGTGGAGGTTATGAGCAAGCGGATGAGGGCATACCTGGATGGGTTACTGATCACCAACACGGGGCTTTTTGTCTCGAAGCCGTCACGCTTGGAGGGTGTGGGCACGCCGGCTGTGTTTCTGGATTGCTCATCGGGGGCGACGGAGATGCCCGGGTTCATTAGCGGGCTGAAGGGCGAGACGGCGCATATTCATCCTGAGTGCAGCTCGCATATTACGCTAAGCATGGCTGATGCGGAGGAGGTTGTTCGGAAGGGCTGGGCGGAGAGACATCGGCTGAGCGGTGTTGGGCCTATGCCGTGGAGCTATATGTTGATCTATGCGCCGAGGGACGATGAGGAGCTTAAGGTGTGGGAGGGGATCATGAGAGCGGGCTTGAAATTTGTCTGTGCCGGGGCCGGAAGGGATCTCGTCGTGGAGGGGCACCAGTAAGCATGGCGCTGTATTATGGCTGAAGCTGACGGTGCAGCCATGGGTAATGACTGATGATCAAAACATACACGAAGTATGAGTGAGTGCTTCGTTGCCTCGGGCAGGATATGTCTATGGCTGCCACACGCTGCCTACGGCTACAATATTTCGCACTCAGCAAACCACCAGGCTAGTTTTTCAATGCTCGCAACTTATCACTCAAGCTTCTCCACGCGCTGCAATTTTGCATCACAGCCTACTCAACGAAGCATCATGGGAATGCCCCTCAAAATCTGATCCGCATGTCTTGTTCCCATCACCCACTCCCCGGACACAGAGCATCAACGGCCCACCCGACGGGTGTTCCCCACTGACTCGGCCCGCGTCCGTGGAGATCCGCGGCCACCACCGGAAGCCGAAACAGCTAGTTCCACCTTTATAGTTACAAATTTTCCCCCAAACTTCAACCAACAAGGTCGGATGGCCGAGTGGTTATGGCGCCAGGTTAAGGTCACCTTAATACAACTTCCTGGTGGAGCAATCCGCGTGGGTTCGAGTCCCACTCCGATCATGTCTTTTTAGGTTGCTTTCTTTTGATAGTTTAGTATTTTCGATGTCCAGTTTTGTGCATTTGTGATGGTGGTAGTAGTGGTGGTGGTGCGCCGTGGCCGCGGCATGCGGCCTGCAGCGGACCAGTTCGTCTTTTGTTGCGGTTCGTAGTCCAGCCTTCAGTTATGTAGTGCTTTTGGTATGTTTGACAATGTTCCTGGAGCGGTATTGTTCTAGATTCGGAATTTTCGTAGAAGACGTCGAAGATATCGTGAGTTCGTGGGCGAGCTAGCAGCTGGGCAGCTCCCCATCCAACAACGATTTCAAACTCGGGATTTGGGCCACTCGAGATTTCCAAAAGCCTCTGCCAATTGATTGTGGGCGATCCGCTCAAGAACGAGACCTCTTGAAAATTATTATTCGATTATAGACGGAATTAGTGCGCTAGCCCTGCTTCTGCACGGTGGTGGTTTGGCCTTTCCGCCTGGCACTTGATAGCTGCCGGCCCCTAGTGCTTGTGCACAGTATCAACTATGTGCGCGCTCTGTACTGAGAAATCCTTCTGTTACAGACTGCAATGTCTCCATGGCTTGAAAGTGCTTTGAGCTGGTAGGTACTCGAGTACATGTTAGTGTCTCCCCCCACCTGGGTCCATGCGCGAAGGCCAGTGATCGCCAGTGGCCTCAACATCAGCCACGAGAAGGTGTTAGGCACAAGGTCTTGGAATATGACAACACGGCTTTTCCTGACCACCCAGTTGGTCTCAGAAGTCCTGGACGTCTTCAGTGCACAAGATATTTACAAGGTATCCACGGCCGAAGATTCTTGCTTTTCTAAAGCCTAGCTTGGCCTTGCTCCATGTACTTCCTAGCCTTTGATACGGGTTAGCTTGCCAACCAGATCTTCAGGACGGACACCATGGCTACCACCAGAGTCAGTACGTACCTGTGCAACAGCATCGTAGTTCAGCGACCACTTGGTGAATCGAGCCGTGGTAAATTTGGCGTGCATATCCGGCTCGACTCCCTCAAGACTCTTGACATTGCGACGTTCAAGGTTGTCCAACGGCACGGGTAGCTGCCCGCAGAACATGTCCGTGTTCGATCTTGAGTACGCCTTGATCCTCTCCGCCCGGGGCTTGCATATAGCCTGCCAGTCTCTTGAGATCTGCGGAACCTGTCTCCGTGACTCGACATCTAAAGAGCCTTGTGATTTGAGCAGGAAGTCCAGCACTGCGATGTCCTCGACGATAGTAGTATAGCCGAGCGCAGCGCTGGGGTGCATGGCGTGAGCACTGTCCCCTAATAACAGAATTCGACCTGCCTTGCTCGTCCATCGAGGCAGATCTGGTAGCTCTGCGAGCTTCCATCGATCGCACGAAGTGGCTGCCGCTAGTGACTGCACCATCTCGCTGCAGTCATCCTTGTGAAACTTCCGCACGAAGTCGATGTCGCCGTTCTCATCCCAAAGACTCTTGTGGTCCGTCTCAGACATCACTCCGTATAGGATACTGACCTCCCTGAACTTGCTGTGAAATCTCGTGACGGTGTAACCGCGTTCGCCCATCCAGATATTGATATTATTCCCCTCCATGAGCCGTTCCGTACCAGGTCGTCCCGCGAGATCGGCCTCAGGAATGATGGCGCCGTAGAAATTGAAGTCGCTGAATATAGGATCACAAGCACAGTCAAGATCCGCCAATACCTTGCTCCTAATCCTTGACCGCACGCCGTCCGCAGCAAGCACCATATCCGCCTCCAACACCGTCCCATCCGCCAACCTCACCACCGCCCCCTCCGCACCATCCTCCACATCGGCAACAACACACCCAAACGCAACTCTCGCCCCAATCTCCACCGCCTTCGCGTACAGCAACTTGATCACATCCTGCCGCATCAGCCCCCAGTCCGGCGAGTCGCTGGCGTTCGTCACGATATTCCGCATCATCACGTCGCCCGTCGCCCTGCTGCGAAGGAGCGTGTGCGGCGTGTCGCTTGCGATGGCTTCCATGTCGGCGGCGAGGCCCCAGGAGACCATGGCGCGGCTGGCGCCGGCACGCACGTTGATGGCGCCGCCTTTGGGCGTGAGGGCAGCGCTGCGTTCGAGAACGTGGACGGAATGGCCTGATTGGGCGAGGCGGAAGGCCGCGGTGAGGCCGCCGAGGCCGGCGCCGATGATGATGAATCTCATGGCGATTTTTTGCTGTGTGGCTCTGGCGTAAGATGATGGGAATAGTCTGCAGAGGGAGGATCGCCTTTTCTACAGGCGTACGATGAGACGTTGGGACCTCAATTCATGAACAGGGGGCTGCATCCTCCAGCCATAACCCCTTGGAGGCGCCTAGCCGAGGTCCGGTTTGACCTGCATATTTATCTGGCTTGCCTGCACTTGCAGTGGGTCTCAGGTCACTCTGAATGTGATACATATGCATCTGGCATGTCAAGACTGCAAAAATGAAGTAATTGATACCTCTCGCCTTGCTCACTTTGACTCGAGACCGCTGTTGGTACCTTCTCTGCCAAAACCTCCTCCTCCTCTCTGCAAGTGCTGCAGTTTCACGGCCCAAGCTCACTTTCTTCCGGATAGTTGCATTCCTCGTGCCAAACAATGCCCCTATGAAGACTAGTCCTGGTCAATGGACTCAGAGAAGCGCCCAGAAATGCAAAGATGCACTCGCCCTTGCTCGAAGATACAGCTCATGTATGGACACCGGCTGCATGTAAATGCACCGAGACACAGCTTCTGTCATCTTCTCGCCCACTCTACCGTGAGATAGATGAGCCATGGCTTGGATCGAATGTCCACGTGCATCGTTATGCACTCAGGATTATACCCGCAGTCGACCAGAATGGACCTGATGCCTAGTCCAAATGTGTGGTGTTGTAGAGACGGTGGCCAGTATCCGTGGTACCCTTTCCCTTGAACTGGTTGTCAGACAAACGCAGAGCGACGAAGTGGGTGTTTGAATCTATGCAGGACAGCTCAGATTGGCTGTCGTAGAACTTGGCCTGGATGACGCCCGCCACGATCATGATGCGGACAGCCTTGTCGATCTGGCGAATGTAAGCGATGAATTCCATGACGCTCTTCCCGGTGTTGACAACAGAATCGACCAGAAGGATGGTCTCCTGCCTAAGAATGTTCTTCTCCTTGACATCTTCCGGCTGTTTCGCATGGACAAAAATGGCCGACGGAAAAACCTCGTTCACGCCCAAAGCCATGGGCTCGCCACCACGCATGAGAGCGACAATAGTCGTCTTGTGCTCCCCGTGGAGACGATATCCCTCTGATTTCTGGCCCTGGACGTGGTCGATTGGGAAGATCTCGAGGCCTATCACCTGCGACAATGCCCAGGTAGCCAGAAACCATCCGACTCGCTGATGAGCAGCTCGCAGCGCTGGGCCAGCCACCTTTGCATCTCGCATTGACGTCATGAGGAGTTTCGCAGCTGTTGTGCCTGTGAAATGGATTTTGCGAGGCAGAGAGTCTTTGCCATTAGTCTCTGCTGTGGGGCGAGATGTCTGAAGGGTGGGGCCCATCAGCAGGCTTTCGACAAATGCTTCATTCCATTCGACAACCCGCAGCATATCCGCCGCAAGTCTTGGGGGCGAGTCAGGCGGAAGCAAAACCTGGACGGCTTGCAGACCATCTTTGTGGAGGGCTTCATCGAGAACAATGTCCATCCTCTTGCTTCTGGTCTCGACGGGACCAGAAACGACAAATGCATAATCTGCCGTCTTCAGCATCGGAATGTCAACCTCGCTATCGCCGAAGGCGCACACAAGCACTCCATAGTGTGCTCGAAGACGCGTGGCAACAGCAGCTTTGACAGACGGTGTCACGACCATAGTGTGCGGGTCAGATGTGCCACCGATGACCTGTACAGTATCCGAGATATTCGCGTTGCGAATAACCCGCTCCCACACCTCTGTGATGCCAGATGTGATGACGATGATGCGAATGTGCTTCAGCATTGAAGCTGTCCGAAACAGACTCTGGAACTCAGGATGAATCGTGATTTTGCCGGCGACAATGTCACACACCCGAGAGAACGTGTCGCTTGGGATCCCTTTGTACAGCCATGAGGCTTGCACGAAGGCCTCGTACCTGTATTTCCACACAGGGCTGCTGAAAATCTTCTTGAGAGGATTGTCACATCCTTCTCCATCAGAATACTGCGTCCAGAATAACTCTGCGGCGTCGACTGGCGCCAGCGTCTTGTCAGCATCAAGAAGGATGACAGTCTCGAGCTCCTGACGATGTGGAGCCACGATGTGGTCCAGACGGTTCATCGCGCGGAGTTCGTTGACCCGCTCCGAGGAGTTGCGGATTCCGACAACAAGGTGCAGAAAGGATGCAAGTACACCCATCCGATCAGACTCTGGTATTACGGTGAACAAGATACCGCAAGTGTTGCACAAATTCCTCAGCGCTTCCTTCTCCTGTTCCTGCCAAGCCTTGAGGACTTCGACACTCAAATCCGTTCTCTCGCGTTTCTGGTCCTCGTGGCGGAACTTGGCGACAGTCTCTGAAGACATGTCCATGTAGAGGATGTGCGTGTACGTGTCGAGGTCGCTCTGGGTATGAATGTCAAGGGCATCGCCCGCCTCATTGGACTCTTGGAGTGAGAAATGTCCAGCAACGAGACCAATCTTTTCCCTGTCAAGGCATTCCTGTCCGATTTTCTCGATAGCCAGACTGCGGTAGTGATACTTCGACTTGTTGTCCATTCGGATGAAGGCTACCAGACCGCCGGGAGTGACGGAGCTGATCATGTCCGAGCCGTCGAAGTACAGATAATTCTGCTCTCCAAGCTCGCGACGCAGATAGTTGAGGAGCGTTGTCTTGCCACAGCCCTGGATGCCGTACACACCGACAACAGTCTGCTTTGTGCGTCGAGGGCTCTATTTCACATTGATTAGACCTGGGTGGAAGCACATCGGGAGCAGTTTCAGTCACCTGAGGGATATCGTCTCCGGCAGAGATCGCGTCTCCGTGTGCAGACATGATGTTGGGATGTTCCGTGTCAGTGCAGAAATATGAGAAGTTTCAAAAAGTTCAGCCTTGACAGACCTTGGAATTCAGTGCACATTGCTTCAAGCAGATGGGCTGGGATTTATACTATTATGATAAGTCCATCTGTCTCCGCAGCGAACGGCAACAAGGCTGGGACGTCAAGCTTTGTTTGACATGCTGTTTCCCTTTTCCCCAGAGAATCAGGCAAACTTGCATTTTCAAGCTGTGGAAGGACTCCCACTGCACCCCCTACTTCGGCATTAACACTGTCTCGTGGGAGATAGGTGCCACAAAGAAAAGGTGGAAGTAAAACAATCCCTGCAGGTGCGCTGGGAGCCCTTCCACCATTTGGTTGTCCAGCCCATACATGGCCAGCAGTTGGGCCAAACAAACCATTTAGGTCTTCCAGGCCAATTAAAATCGCTTTAATAATTAGACCGACACACCACATATACCATAGTGACCGTCAGAATGGCGTCACTGCGATGTTGGCCACGCACGCGAGCACCGTCCTCCACCCGGCCATGCAGCTAATCAAGTCACGAAAGGATCTGAGCGTTGAGGAAGCCAATGCCAAAGAAACCATCATGACCGTCAGCAATTTTTTTCGCCTGCACCTGAGTTCATATGCCCCATGACTCCTTGCCACGTCACCAGGATGATGTGGCTGAAGCTCATAATGAACCAAAGTTGAGCTGTAAGTACTACGGTCAACCTACGTTCGTGAAGCCCCTGCTTCTGGTCCAAGCGAGCCAGAGTTTTCTCAGCGCGGTCACCCTTGCCAAAGGACGGTTGTTTAAGCGATGTGTGAAATGTTGTTAGCCGGCACGCTTGGTCGTATGTTGATGTCCATCCTGGCGTGTCAGCAGCCCGAACATGCCGTCAAAGCTGGGCAAACGTCGTCAATGTAGCACGCGCTGAGAAAATGCTGTACTGGTATCGATGTATGGAGATGATTGAATTGCTTTCTTGTTGGCATGTCTGCCGGGATCACGGTGAGAGCCAGCGGCATACCTGCCACGGCTGCTAAGTAGCTCAGGACAACTGCGAGGGCGCATGATCTGTTTTCGAAAGAACAAGTGGATAGTCCATCATTCAAGTTTTATTTCCACAGGTCATATTACCCCGGTGCATACTTGGTAGGAAAGTAGAGCGGATACATGATCTTGAGGGGACTTTAAACTTGGAGCATCAAGACTCCTTTCGTAGCAGGTAACGAGCAAAGCAAAGCGAAGCGAAGCTGCTTAATACAAGCTGTGATCCGCCCACATTGCTACCTACATAGGACGTGCAACGTACTGTCTGATAAATGAATTCCCTGTTGAGAGAACAATGATTAGCAAACATGGTGATGGGCTTCTACTGAAGGGCCGACCAAAATAGCGTTCGTCAAAAGCAGTCGCACTTTCGGAGCACACTATGTGCTAAGCAGATAGCTTCCGGGAACAAACTGGCCACGGATCCATTGCACGCTCTTACAACCGACCGACGTATTATAATGCCAGATATCACAAGGACGCGGACCAGCCAAGGCCTGAATTGAAAGTGGCGTTGAATTTCTACTAAGCTGGATTCAATATCAGGGATCCATTTCCAATCCCTCGGGAACGTTATTGCTTCCACACTATTCTCCCTCGATTAGCAAATTAGGAGCACAGCACACTTGGATTTCCTGATCCAAGACTCACCGAAAGCCCGCTATGAATCTCAAGTTTTTCTTTGGTGTCCACTCTCCTGGGCCTGGCTTCAGGCGTGTCATTCCCCAGCCAACCGAGGAGGTTGGCAATGTCAGTGGCGGATTCATCAAAGGCATACGGCAGTATGAATCCACAAACTGCCCTGGCTTTGGAGATAATGAGTGGGCTGTGCCTATGAATAAGCTGTGAATGGACGGCTGCAACCTCCCGATCAACATCAAAAACATCCCCTTGAAGAGCAATTCTTTGTGGACGAGCGCAACTCCCATATACAATTCAAACTCGAAGTCCATCTTGGAGCTAGCTATACTCGCATTTACCTACTTTGCGATGGATTGGTGTCTAGCTGCCCTATCGGGCCTGACCCTGTTGATCATGCGAGCCAAAAGCGGAAGCAGTTGGATTTGGATGATGATGAATTCCAGGATGCCATTGAGGTAAGGAGGAGCTTTGTATAAAAGTGCTATATGAGAAAGACTGAGTAACATTCCATCTTCAAGCCTTCCAAACAAGTCGACGAAAAATGGCCTGTAGCTATACAAAGTCACCATCAGCACGTTAAAGCTAGATAAAACGGTTAAGAGGCGTCTCTGAAGCGTGATGTGGAAGCCTTTCTGGAGCAGCCTAGTCCAAGACATGGCTTGTGAGCCTCACCTATATTTTGCCTTGCACCCACCACCACCTAAGAATTGAATGAAGATCAGAATCTGTTGGGGCGCTATCGATGCGGTAAGAGCTCAGAGGGAAAGAGAGCATTTAGTTTTCTTGTGGTATGCTCAGATCGGACTTCATGTCGATACTGGGGTAGCAATCCAGTGCTGTAAAGTCAATGTATACATCAACGCCAAACGTTCCAAGGTTGTCTGTCGCTTCTCGTCTGTATCTACTTTGGTATAATTCCATCTTTGTGAAGGGGTGCTCATTGTTTCTCCCATGGAAGCATTTGATTTCCCGGTTCATACTTGCCTCCCACTGGACGATGCATAGGCCACCACTCGAACGGAGTAAACAGCTCCTGCAACTCCTTCTTTCGCTGTTTGTCCTCGAACTGCGACATATCAAACTGTCGTTTCTCGCCTTCGATCAAGCCATACGTCCGGTAGAGCTTCCGACCCATGTCCGTGGCGTCGATATAGGCTTCAACGCCCCGCTCGTCGGCCTGCTAAACGCCCCACTCCATCATGAGCTTGCGCGCTCCCCTCCGTCGCGCATCAGGGTGAGTGAAGCAGATATCAAGGACTGCGCTCTAGTCAGCTCACATCCCTCGCATATTCGCGCAGCGAAGATTTACAAACGTGAGGCCTGCGCATGTACGTGATGCGTGGCGTGAGGAACTGCCCCATTAGCGTGTTGGCAATGTCACGCTCCTCGCAGTTCGGGAACCAGTCGCACTCCTCGTCGTCCGACATTGCGGCATGTGGGTCCGTCTCGTAGACGTGCCAGCACGCGGCAGCCAAGACTTGGTCGTCCTTGTCTGTGTCGACGACCTTGAGCCACTGCGATGTAGGGTCGCCCCGATGCCATGCTGTCTGCCGCTTCACGGCAGCCTGAATGGTTGCCTCTCGGCCGGCCTGCGGCGGGAAGAAGAGCTCTTTGAGTTTGCAGTGCGGCGTTTCGTAGGCGGCGAACTCGCAGCGGACGAGTGCGTCGAATTCGGCGTCGGACTCGAGATGGACTAGCTTGAGGGGCATAGTGGCGGTGGTGAGGTGATGGTAGGAGCCTGCGCTAGAATGTCTACACTGTACTGATCGTATGATCGTGGTCACCGTAAGGGGCAAGCGTTCGTCTGATGAGACTCGTGTTGTGTCTGGTTCCTAAGATGATGGACGATCCCGGACGGTCCGCCACCCTAACTGGACTGATTGATTTGACCTCCATCGCGGCTGCTTCAATACCGTCGTTGACAGCTGTCAGCGCATGTTGTGCCGCAGCTTACCACATTGCAGGCGCCAGTTTTGGCTATTCTCGTTCCGGTTGGACAGTCCGAGCCCTATTTTTCCCAACCTGCGCCATTTTTTTGGCGACTGGGTAGAATCATAACACTGAATAGCGATGCCTAGGCCGATTATAAGAGAACGGATAGGGGGCAGCCTTGTACGGATCGGGGGCAGCCAAATGGCTGCGGAAAAACCACCTCTGCACTGGCAGCCTTAGCGAGGGTTTCTACGACACACCAAAGTTTTGAAAACTAGAAGTTATATCATTAAATAAGTTTTTTTTTTTTTTTTTTTTTTGTTTCATTACTCTTATGCAGCCTTTCGGCTATGAAGAGGCAGCTATCTAGCTACAGAACTAATACATACAGGGATTTAAGCGACCCGTAGCCGAATCTTTCAGCCAATCACATCCTATAATCCTTATACAAAATCAGTTTTTAAGAAAAATTCCGATCCAAAAGAGCAAAACAAATAAGTAGGTAAATAAACAAAAACAAACAACAAAACGAGTGTCTAAAGACGTAAGCCTTTATGCTTAATTCCATATCCATCAATGAATCTTAAAAGACTCTCGATACCTAATTTCGTACAAAATAGAACATAAAGATCTAAGGTCTTCGTAGACTTTAATAAGTCTTTCCGTTGCTCCTTATATAAGGAGCAAAATCTAATTATATAAACGCTAGTTTCTGATTTGCCACACCTACAAAAGGGGGTAGCAGATTTACCAATTATATTCAGATAGTTCGCAAAAGGGCCGATCCCAGTCTTCAGCTAAATATATATAGGCCAAAAGTCTTTAATATCGACAAAAGGTTTAAACTGGAATCGTAGCGAATCTTGACTAATTTGTCGATATAATCGACCAAGTCCGGCGTAATTTGCCTTATGCCTTATTTCCCATTGGCTCTTCCATATCTTTAGCGTGATTTCTTTGGCTTTACGCTTAAGGAAAGAAAAAGAAACCGTCCTTTCGCTAGTAGCCTTATTTAAGGCCCTTTTAGCTAATAAGTCGGCGAATTCATTGCCAGGAATTCGGCAGTGACTCGGGCACCACTGTAAATACAGTAAATACCCTCGTTGAATTAGGGTTTTTAAATACCCAATAGCCCTTAGCGCTTTAGATATAGAACTGTTCTATATTTGAGTAATCGCTGCTTGGCTGTCAGAAAAGATATAAATCTCTCCTATAGGGGGTTTTCGAGTTATTGCTGATTTTAAGGCCTCGCAAATAGCAAAAGCCTTAGCATTAACAACTTCTTTATTTTCCCCCAAGTTCCAGGAATTCGCTGAAATAATTCGAGATTTTTCTGCTCGAACCATCGCGCTAGCCGCTTTTAGCAGTTGTTTTCCTTATGGATGCCCTTGAGATCCGTCTATATAGTAAACAGTTATAGATTTAAAATCCATACTATTTATTAAAGCTAAGTAGGACTTTTTAGCAGTATTTTTATTAATAGACGTAATCGAAATCCGTATAGGTATTTTGTCTGCCTAAGGAGACCTTATAACTGCTTTTTCGATAATACTACCAGATTTGTAGCTAAGGTCTTTTAATCCCCTTACGATTCGATGGATCGTTATAGGCGATTTAGTAACGTTCGACAAGTAATAACCCAAATCAGAATCCCTAAACGGCCTAGTAAAGATACCTCCAGTTTTACCTAATTCCCTTTTTATCGGG
>JAGKQA010000203.1:0-65719 GCA_022609195.1 Plenodomus libanotidis
AGATATTCCCCGCTTGATGTGTTGGATATCAAGCTCCTAATGGCGCAGCTGACCGCTGGCCTGTTCCTTGATCTGCTGTTGGTCCCTTGGGTCATAACACAATTGTGGCATAGGTTGGTTTAGCGGAATTAACCGCTTTTCCTTCCTTTCCACTAGCTACTAAAATAGTAGCTAAAATTAATTCCTTAATATCAGAACGGCCCGTAGCAATAGCTAGACCTCGAGCTTCTTGCAATAGACTTTTAAGCTTTGAAATGTATTCCATAGCCCTGTATTATAACCCAAGGGACTAACAGTAGGTTAAGGAATAGGCTAGCGGTCAGCTGCGCCCTTATAAGCCAGATAGCCAACATATTAGGCGGGGAACCTCTCTTATGTTAGCAAAAGGGATTAAGTAATTATAGGGTTAGGGTTTGGACTGCAAAGACCGATGAGCAGTCCAGTCGATATTATGATAGACCGCAGAAGTTGGCCTGCGACTTTAATGGTCTAGTATTAAAGATGGTATAAAGGAAATAGGATATAAGGATACGGTTAATATTAGATAGATAGCATTCCTTTTATAGCTCTTCAATTGTTAATCTAAGTATTTAGTCTAACTACCTAAATAGCCTTACGGCTTCTGATTATTACTTATACAAACACTAATCTTAATATTGCTCCCCTATTATCTCTACTACTATATTACTAGTATAAACCCTCTAACACCTTCTATATACTTACGGGTATTTAGTGTGATCATTACACCCTAGAGTCTTTTTTATAGCCCTGCTTAGTTGGGGTCCCGGCAGTAAAATCTACCTCAGGCCCAAAAGCCGTTACTGGTAGCATCAAATCTATATCTCCCTCCTCTGCCCGGACCGGAGTTACCCTATTAAGAGGCTGCTTTTGTTGAAAAAGCTGGTCTGCACCGGCTTTACTCGAAGATACGGTCTGCAACGCTCTATTGCAATGGATGGGGTCTCCCCCAGTAGTCCCCCCAGGCCTAACCCCTCCTCCCCTAGGGTGCCTGAGACTGTACCTAGCGTTAGAAGCCACTTCTGACAAAGGGGAGTCCGCCCGGCGCTTCTTCCGTTGAACAATTGTAAAAGTGGCTTGTGTTTCGATATTTAACTGCTTATTAATCAAAGCTTGTATATCTGTAGTAGTGGGTACTGAATTAGGGGCATCGCTTTAGTGGGCCATATTATCCTAATCGATAACAAAGGTGGGTACGCAAAGGTTTTCGTAGTCGGTACTGTTTTCTGGAAGAATCGGGCTGCGGTATATCTAGATCGACTATTACTATATCGTGCAAGATAATGAAGACGACTGGCGTCGTGAGGCGGCATCTATGAAAATGCGTTTATAACATTGTCTGCAACAATGGCAACCGACGGGGATCGTGTGTTCTGTGAGATGAATGATTTGAGCCAAGCGTATCGAATCACAGAACTGCAACAGGTGCCCGTATACTTGAGACGGTGTCTCTATCACCCGCGAATTGTGATACCGCATTATTGAGGAGAGGAGTAATCAGCGCTGGACGGAGGCAGCAAGGACCAAACCGCGGCTGGCCGAGGGTGGATCTTCCAGGAGCGCATTCTTTCTAACCGCGTCGTTCATTTCCTCAAATACGAACTATTCCAGGAATGTCGTGAAAGCGTCTGGTGTCAGTGCCGTTCATTCGAAGACATTTGGCAGACACGACGTGCAGAGGACTGTCGAATGCTGGAGAATCAGGTATGGAACTCGCTAGTACAAGAATATTGCCAGATATTGTCACCTACGAAAAAGATAGGCCGCCGGCACTTTCAGGTGTGGCACAACGTTATGGTGAGATTCACGGCAAGACCTACTTGACAGGCGTATGGTTTGAGGACTTGCTTTGCGATTTTATCTGGGCCACCAGATGGATCGAAAAGCCGCTCCCACGTCCTCGAGAGTTTACTGCCCAAGCTGGTCCTGGATGGCTCTCTCTGCGTAAAACGGATTGCCAAAAATACTCTCGATAGCCAACTTTGCACGGTACCCACATCCATAAAACCTGGATTTCTTGGGGTACAGTCGCTACCCTTCCATTGCCGATATATACAACGACCCGCACTCTGTACGACTCACTGTATCAGGACTTACGGCGAAGGGAACTGTATTCATCGGGTACGAAGATGAAGTTCAACTCGAAGGATATGTAAAGGTCGGTGGCGGCTTTTGGAAGATACAATGGGACTTCCTTCCGCAACCCGCTGATCCCTCCAAGTGCAAGGTTTTGGAATCAGGTTCGGATGTCTTGGTACTTCTCTGTGGATTAAATATGCTGATGTTTCGGAACATCGCACGCGGTAGTGTGCAAGGCACAGGGAAATGTTTGAAAGGGTCGGTTTAATGCGTCGTCAGCCTTCAACGGAAGAATGGGTACGGTTCGGGCTCTTGCTATCGGATGCAGACGAAGGACTTCTCGATCGAGCAGAGCGGAAGACGATTGTGCTGGTATGACTGGAACGCATATTGTTCCCGGCCTCAATGAACAACTGTCAGCACAAAACATCCGACACTTCCGAATGACGCTGCATTTTGGGACGCTATCAAGGAAACCCGGTCTCGTGATCCCGAGACCTTCGCATTATGGTGTTATTGTGCATCCCCAATATCAGGAGTGGTCAAGACCTTACCGTCAGAATGGCTCCTTCGTGAGCCGCACCTATATGATGCCTACACGGTTCAATATAGTAAGCCGCTTGGCTGAATTTGAGTACGTGATTCTTTATTCTATTTAGCGCGTACGCGGCTTATTATATAAACGGCTTACCTATTTCATCAACTTATTAACCGCTCATTAAACCGCCAAGTGTCACAAAAGGGCTCCACTTTAGTTGATACCACGCTCCCTTTCTTGCTATATAGAACTCTTGGGCCTTCAATTTGTTTCTTCATATTCTTCTCCTTTAGAGCATAGTAATGCACAGTGTATTATCAACCCACGCAGCGCTGTTGGTCACACTAAGTTACCATCCGAAAAGAAAAGAAGAAAGTCCTTGGTAGAATTACTTGAATTCAAAAGAGAGTAAACAACGAGTATTTGGAGTTGCTGTGATGGCTTGAATAGATGCGCTGATTCAGGCCCCACAGCCAAGAGACCTAGGATAAACAAATGTACATTGTTTACTTAATCGTGCACTCATAGCCATATCTGTTGGTTGGCTATATACCGTACGGTTCGACGCGGGGCGGAGGGCACTATATCAAGTACTAGCGCTAAAGAAGAAAGAGAGAGGAAGAGAAGGCTAGCGTTCGTGCCCATACATATTTGTATGAGCCCGTGAGCCAAGTGCCTCGGTCCCTATCTCGGCTAAGTCAAGGCTATACGAACAACATCATTACATTCCTCGCGTAAGCTATCACTTTTCGATATAAGTCTTTATACCGAAGGAATTCGCCGGAAGACCAGCCGGAACTGTGTATCATACGTGAGACTCAACAAAGACCGATGATATATTTCAGAAAGTAAGCATATCCGGTTTCTCTTATGCTTTTCTTTCGACCATTACCAGCAAAGTCCGCAGAGTCCCTGATTTCAAGTGAGATTTGAAACAACCAGCTCCGTTACTTCCCAATTCTTTTGTATGAGAACAATTATAGTAGGTACAGACTCCAGCTCTGGCAGGCGTGAAGGCTTGCAGATGCAAGGATTAGGATCCAGTCCACGTTATGCAGCTAATCAAAAGTCTACCTCTTAAAAGCTCTTCCTCCTTTCAAACACATAAGTAATGAGCCGGAGTAGGCCAACAAGCACCAAGTATGGCTCAACATGCTGACCAGCTCCAGTCTGGACGTCTGAACAGGTCCTCATATTGGGGAACTCAGTAGCGAGGGACCCGTACCAGCCGTCGACGCTTAAGTCCACTGCATGGAAGACGAAGTAAAAGTGGTAGAGGCCCAATAAAGCTCCATCGAAATTGAAAACCACCCAACTGGGCAAACAGATCACAGACCAATTATCTGCACCATGCATCTAAGTTGAGGCAACAACTCACTGTGCTGCCAGTCCCAGCCCAGGGTAGAAGTCATGACATATGGTGGGGGTTCCTGGGCCATCAGGCCATACTTACGATCTCCTCATGACATTGCACAGTATGGGCAGGCCCATAGCCCATGCAGTGCCATGGCTATGGAGAAATATCAAGCTTTAGTGTGCGATACCATAAGGAATATGGTTGTTCGTAGGATATGTCTTTTATACGCAAATTTTCCTATTTTCCTTCTGGAAAAAGTAGAATGTAAGTCTTCTAACAGCGCCCTGCTAGCTACATGGACATCTTATGCCACAGTAGGTGGCCAAATCTCTTCACGGTTGACCCAATTTCAGCCACATATCAAAAATACCACAACTTCCAAGTCCTACATCACAGCCAATCCACCTTCAATCCCAGACCTAATACTTGCATTAGAATCTTGGACTAATAGTGCGTATGCCAGCCACCCGCTTTCCTACACGCTTTTAATCTCCTCGGGATGCTCTCCATTAATGCCCTAACAGACCCCTCCGGTATATTGTCCTACGCATCATATATCAACTCTTAAGCATATGCCTGGTAAGCTATATTATCTTTAAGGCTAGTAAAATTTGATTCCAACTCATGGATTTGCGTCTTCAGTTCATTCCAAATATGCTTGATTAAATTAAGACCCGGGCTATAAGAGGGCCACTTGATAGTCCAGATCCCGCGGGCCTCCAGGAACTCTTTAATGGCCCTAGAAGTATGAATTTTGGCGTTACCTTGCATAAAGAGGTTCCCAGGGATATAGAGAGAAAGCAGGCCTTCTTCCAGGACTGCTTAATAGCTCTTTGCGGATACTCCTTAGTGATAAGCAGCCGGATCTCCCTTACACCAGATTATGGCGAACTATCCAGCCTCCCTATCCCTCAACCAAATCATTCCCCAGATCATTTGGCTAATCCGGGGCCCAGAATATAATATTGGTTCTACTACCTATCTCTGATAACGTTATATTAATAATCTGGTTATAGATTAAGCCGGCTTGCAAGGGTGAGTTCTGGACCTTGTATTCGTTGCTGAAGAGGGCCCTTGTTAACTGGGCGATTCTGGCCGTGTGCGCCAGTTACTATAAACAAAATCCGCGGCGTTCGAGAGCGTCTTGTTCGGTCAACAAGATCCTCTCTGCTTTCTTACACTTATTACGGCTATAGCGGTGAAGAATGCGCTTAACAGTTCTTTCGGAGATGGGGAGGTCGGCGGCCTGGGCGAGGGTTTTATACGAATATTCTGGACACTTTACTGATAGAAAGTATAGCCTATGATCTGCTTGAAAGGTTATTTTATAGTATCCCAGCTCCCTAGCGCCTGTTTGAGTGGTGCCTATGGCTTGGGCGGGCTTGAGAATGAAACGTAAAGTTGATTCGTTTCCCGCTTTAAAGATGTCTAGTAACTCGGCGGTCGATTTGCCCAGATATTTGCTGTAATAATGGCTGTACGGGCTTTAGGATTGAATTTCCTATTACTTTAACGGTTTCCGGACAGCTGGGTACTAAAATTACGAAAGTCTGCTATATTAAATTGTTGTTGTAGAAGGAAGAGATTAGAAGGGGGGTGCCAGTCGCGTAAAATCGCGTGTTGCGGGTGAGTGGGGTCAAACCGTGAAGAGACTTGGCCGCCCATTGTACCTATATCTATGTAACGATATTTAAGCTTTACACCACGTCATGCCATGAGGATAATCTGGTGGGATACCTCCACGCTATGCCATGCCATGAAGCATTTTGAGGTGGATACTGAATACACCTTTGGACCTACTTAAGTAGGTCTTATGTTCTGGCATGGCATGGAGTTTTGGAGCTTGGGCGCTTGGTCTCAGTTTGGATATCTCTTGTTTTGATTTACTTCTTTGGAAATGGATATGATTCTGGTCTTATCCATGGTTCATTCTAGCGAGCGACAGGAAAGGTCCAGAAGGGACACCTGATACTGCCTCTCGAATTTGCAATACTTTACTAGCACAGCCCTGGGGATAGTTGCTCGGGCAGTGTTAGCTGGGGTTAGCCAGCGTTTATACCTGGAAGCATAATACTAAGTGATACAGGTTCTAAACGCTGTGCGCACTATAAGCACTGTGCGGTCAAAAGTAACTATGGCCAGAATTTGAGTGATAGCCTGGGAGGTATCTCCATATACACCTTGGGCTACATAAAAAATGGGCTCCGTCTGTTTTGGGACGAGTCCAGCTCATGATAGGTCGACACGACGAAAATTAGTTCAGCTTTGGTACGACGCAGAAAGTTGCGGTCAGTGTTATGCCTTTCCGTATCCATCGAGTGAGGTGATTATCTATTCGTGACTCTTCATTTTGGATCAGGCTAAGAAAACTTCCCGCTGCCTTCCCATTGAATGAGCACGTGATCACAGCTGGTAAATTTTATCCTGAAAAACGGAGCCTGCAAAGTCTGGTCCTTTGAATGGCCAAATTTCAAGCGTTATTTGCAGCTTGATCAGTGCCCAGGTGTGCGTCGCACCACAACGATTTCGCACATTCCAGTACATACGATACCCTCTTTCGAAAGTACTATTGTGCGCCACTACTACACCGAAATAAAGTAATTACTTGGTCATATTCCACATGGTCGAAGACTGCTTCAAGATAGCGAACTCTCATCATCGAACGAAGATGGGCATGATGCATCAAAAGTTCAGAAATCAGTGAGCTTCGCGGCTTCGAGCATTGTGTCGATATAAGGATCTGACGCGGCTCCCTTCAAACTGTACAGCGCCAATTTACATAGTCAGAACAAAGCAGGCGATAGGCACATAGCAATGACTTCTGAAGGGCCAAGGCCATGACAAGCCTGTAATTGCGGATGTCCCCCGGAGCGCAGATGAGCGTCAGGTTCAGCGTCCATGGCCCCGAATGCGTAAAGTAAGCAGCTCAAGATACAGGTGAGGAGATCATGCAGTGGCCCGTGCAATATATCGCGTTGGTGACCCGGAATAGCCCGTGAACACAAATGTGAGAGTTGGGGAACATGCAGCTGCCACGTGTTACCGCAGTCGGGAGGCACAGCATAAGAGAGTTTTCGCAGCTTGCGAAGGGAAACTACGCGGAGCATCCAGATCGAATCGGTCTGCACAATTACTGCAGTTTCTGTGGCTGTGGCTGGGTTGCTAGCTCGGAAGAAGGCGCCGATGTTGACTGTGGTAAGCTTTAAATGTGCGAGTCTGCAGAAGTGTGGTTGCTCTGTAGATGCTGTGCGTTCTCTTCCGGGTGTTAGTCTTCTCTTCTTGAAACGTTCCTGAAGCATCCACATAGTCAATGCCATACTCTGGTATTCCAGCTCGATATGAACGGACGTGTCGATGGCTTCAAGGCACGTTGAAAGTATAGATGTCGTCGGAAGTCGGGCATGGTGGCTCCGGAACGCACTGACAAAAAAGTCAGGATCCCCAGTCCACGGGTGTACTTGCCGAAAGCGGAAGTGATCTAGTGTGCCGCACCTGCCCCACCTGCGTCGCGTGCTCTTCAGGCAGCAGCAGGAGGTACCTAAGTACTTAGTAGTCATGGACCCCCCTCCCACCCTTACTCCGAGGAGATGCACGTTTTTGTCGTTCTTGTCGCCCTGTCTTGTGCGGCACCATCTGCATACCAACAACGGCTGCGAATGAGGGGAACGAACACCGCCGCCATCGCCCGTCGTCATTGTCGACCTAAAGACGAAAGATTCCAGAAGCGCGTCCAGTGACATTAGACACCAATGCACCATGCCGCCGTGCCAGCGTGCCAGCGTGCCAGCGTGCCTTTGCAAAACGCCATCCGGGCTTTGCTCTGCCAGGGCAAGCGCACCACTTCTACGCGGTTCCGCAGTCACCGAACATCCAGTCAATGCCAGATAAAGCACATGGCAAAATCCTTTGTGATCCTATGGCGTTGCGAGCTGGCTTCTAGAATCGAGGCGGTCTTGCTGGACGCCGATATCTTGGTGCCCACAAGCAAACCACTCTGTCAGACGGTCCAGTCTTCAGGGGTCCTCAAACACCACACTACCACAGTACCTCTGCGCTCAAAGTTTGGGACCGATCTCTCGATCTCTCTCGGCATATCAATCTGACAGATGGCCCGAGCGAGGTATTGCGATCAGTGATCAACCAGAACCAGGAGACCGGATACAACACATCATAAACGTTCAGTCCATCAGCTGGTGGTTCATCACTCTACACAGTACAGCGTTTTACACACGCCTCGTCGGCACTCTGCCGCCCTGCCCTGCCTCGACATGTACAGGACGCTCATCACGGCGAGCCATGGCGACCAAAGAGCGAGTGGTTGCACAGTGTTGTTGACCATGTCTGCGAGCCGAACGGGCTTTGTCCTGCTCGACGCGCGCTACTCCGCAGATCTCAAGAATTTCCCGACGCGCGTATTTGTGTATGTCCATTTCGGGATGTACCTGAAGTCTGGCTGAGATGCCCAGCGAGGCACTTGGCCACAAGTACTGCATCACGACAGACCCCCAAGCCCAAGCTCTGCCTCGTTTCACTAGCCCCGGCCCTCGTCGGCCTCAGGTGGTCCAGAAGCGGCATGCCATCATCTTAACAGATTTCAGCTGGAACGCATGTGGAAAAGTGTTTAGTGATGCAAGTCTCTGCCAGGAATGTGCCTTTCCGACATCTCTGTTCACAGACCCACTCCAAAAGCTCATTGCGAGTTGCGGACCTGCCAGGTTCCACCGGAGCTTTCCAGTCGAACGAATTCAAAATTCGTTCAAAAATTCGTTCGACGACGACTCGCGCGCGACATCATCAGACACTGCTGTGTGCCAGCTTTCCCACGATTCTGGATAGTGGCAAACTATGCCTACGACTGCTTCGGCCTCCTTCCATCATGGTACCTGTCTTTCAGCAATCCAAGATCCTCGACTGTATGATGGCCGCGTGTCGGCGACCTCCGACTTGCACCAGGCTTTAGGGTCTCGAACCTTGATCAGCCAGCGCGAGGCGATGCAACCTGCCATCCGGATGCCAGATCTCATACAGAAGACTGCGTTCTTGAAGCCGAGAGCACCTGCGACCTCGGTCGACAGGCGTGCTGACCTAGCGAATTCTTGCCGTGAAAACATGACGCTGTTCTGGTCACGACATCGGACGCAGCTTTGTCCATGCTCCAGTGACTTGCTCCCCTGGTTGGTTCGCCTTTGGACAAGGACACGACTCGCGCAGTTCAAGAACATTCGACAGTCACAGACAGTATGCACAAGCTGAAATGAGCATCATGGAACGATAGCGCTTGGCATTTCTGATGATGGTGGTCACTATTCGCGACTTCACTTGACCAACGACCGTTGTTTCCCTCGCATGTTGGGGCCCGCACCAAATGACAATCGGCGGCCATTTGTCGATGCCAAAATACTGCAAGATCCACAGACCCGCATTCAGCTCGTGCCTGGTCTGCTAGTCCAGCCGTTATGGAGTCGGCCTCCTCGATCTTGCATATGCTCGAGGAGCAAATCTGGCCGCGAACGCTTCAGGCATGCTCTGACGTCGATGTACCTAGTGCACGGGTTACCAGTGCTTGTTGTCTTCATGAGCCTTCCCCCGCAGAACGGCTTTGAGCCCTTTCAAACTCGGTGCTCGCTGCTCCTGTTGCATAATCCGTGCTAATGCACTGCAATATGTGAATCTTTGGTTGAAGTGGAAGCTGGCAGTCATTCACTGCCACTTTCGCAACTTTGAAAGTTGGCTTCCGAGTTGACACTAATCAAGCGAAGACGCGAGGTGGAGCTGTGAATCAGACGGGTCTGCAGTCATGCTCAACGCAACAATGTGCGTGCGCACTCTCCAGTCCACCCTGACTTTGTCACTTCCACTGGTTCGACGTGTCTAAAAAAGTAGCCCGCCGGGCGCGGGAGCAATAGCAGTTCCCAGAGTCCTAGGAAATAGCCACGTTTGCATGACATAGTCCTTCTGACGGACTGGGACTGTGAGAGATCCACGCCAATGGATGGAGGTGGTCTGTAACAATCGAGGAGCAAGGCCGCATAGACTTAGACGCAGGGTACCTCTCTACTTCTCTCTGCCCTGACCATGGCCGAAAATCCGCTCACTCCAAAATTTGCAACGACTCCGCTCGTACTTTCCTCGTCCTGGCTCTGGGCGGCTCCCCAAGGCTTCCCGGATCATGGATGTTGGCATGTTTCGTGGGTCTGAACCTGAATGTGCAAGTGTGCCATGGACAGAATTTTCCACAACTCTTGTGCCGTACAAGACCTAGTCGTCTGACCAGCAACAACTCGTCCCCGGCCTTTTGAGGACTCAGCATCAACGCTACATACAGCGCACCTCAACTTCAACCAACACCAGCACGGCTTCGCAGAGCCTCCGCGAACATTCAAGCGCCACCTTGCCCTGCAGCCAAGATTCGGGGTCGAGCCGAAGGTTCATTCGCTCCATTGCCTGCCAAGTCATACTTTCGGTCAGGTGCTGCGGAGGCGCCAGCGGTCAATCGTCGCTGGCCTCGTTGCAAGACCACAGCAACGGTCAGGGCCCCTTTTCTTGACCTGCCTGCGTGGAGACACGCAATTCGACAACGGAAAAGGTTGACTTTGAAGTGGGAGGGGCGGGCAAGAGGTCCATCCCCTGTGCGACTTCAAGTTCCCATCTGGTGCATATGTCTGTCGGCACCTTGCCGCGAGAGCACAGCCAGAACAACAGCGACAAGCCTTCCGGTTGGATCAGTTCCAGGAGACATATCGAATCCATCCAGCCTAACTTCTGAAGGGTGCCAGGCGACTTTTATACCCAACGACTAGCTCCTCCGCTCGACTCAGCATCAGTGGACCGTTGCAAGAGAGTCCAGTTCACGTTACCTAAAAGCCCACTCACCAGGTGTCGAGGCCAGGTTGCTTTCCATCACGCGCAGTGAGGGGTCGGTCCCGCTGGTAGCTTCCTGCCAGTGCTAGCTCCCTGCTGGGCCCCAGCTACGCCTCATCGGCTGCCAGTTTGGTTGACGAGCCGCTGTGAGCTTGGCCATTCCAGGCACTACGGTCCGAGGTCGTCCCCCCCCACCGAGATTTCCCAGCGATCCATTTCAATTACGTATAAACCGGCGCCCGTCTGCCTTTTCTTTACACACACAAACTCTCCGCCCTGTCATCGTCAATTGCGTTATCTCTGGGCCGTTCAAAGCGAATCTCGACAATCTCGCCCTTACGCTTTCTGCCCCTGGCGTCCATCGCTCCACGCTTTGATCAAGCACCGTCTGATCACCGTACCGTTCTTCCCCGGTATCGACCAGCCTATCCTGGACGTCTCTCAGGCACAATCTGCCGCCTGCCAGACCCAAGCTGCCGGGTCTGCAGCTGCCCTACGACAAGCCCCGACGCCCTGATTGGCGGCCACCCGCAGATTATCGTCGAAGCTTCCTGCGCGGTATCTCTGATCGGACATTTTTACCCCAGCTTTCAGATCGATTCCACTGCGACTTTATCTGCATTTTCAGCCCTGTATACCTCACAAAGATAACGGTGTGCCGTGTCTCCAGTGACGGGCATATTGACACGCCAACCCTACCCCCAATCGTTCTAGGCCACCAGTTCGTCAGGTCTTTCGGTTAGATCCGACGTGACATTGTCGGTTTGGTCCATTCACGGGCAAGTAGGTGCCATCTCCATCGGCGTGCCTTATCAGTCGTGCGTTTGTCCACCCTGGGCAAGGACCGAGGGCTTGAAAGATAATTCCTTTTACTAAGCCCTTGCTTGGGTGGACATTCACGGCCGGTCAAGGCATGGCATCGGACCAGCCCATTTGCGATGACAAGAAAGATCCTATCAAGGTTGATAGTGAGGGTTCTCCCATAGGCTCGAGCCTGGATGGTTTAGAAGGAGAATCGGGAGAGCTGGGTGAGGGCGAAGGCGACGGCGAAGGAGGCCAAGCAGACCCGACGCCTGAGCAGGCGCCGAAGCGCAAGGGGGGTCGCAAGCCGGTAAGTGGAGATATTGCGTTAGCAATGAGGCTTTCATCGATAATTCTGCGGCCACTTTGGTTTGGAGACTAACAATGGCCAGATCTACGCCACCACAGAGGAGAGAAAGCAACGCAACCGGCAAGCACAGGCTGCTTTCCGTGAGCGACGCACCGAATATATCAAGCAGCTTGAGCAGACGATTAGTGTTCAGGAACACACACTCAACAATCTCAATGCCGCTCACCGGACAGCGATGGACGAGTGTCTCATGCTGAGATATAAGAACTCGCTGCTGGAACGAATCCTTCTCGAGAAAGGTAAGTTGCAATGTCCTTGGTCAGGCCGCACATTGTATACTAATTGTAAGTCCAGGAATTAATGTGCAGGCTGAGCTGCAGGCCAAGCATGGTAGTCCTAATTTTGGGCCGACCCACATGCCGGCAATGATACCGCCCACGCCGATATCGAGGACACTGATGAACAGGCACAACTCTCGAAGGTCAACGTCCAGCATCGCACCAAAAGTGGAGACCGGTTTCAATCTACCTCCGATACAGTCCGGTCACCTCCCTGCCGCATCCCCAAAGTCACGAGCAAGTGCAGCATCGCCCCCAACGACAGACGGCAACAGCCCTGGCATAATGCGGCCCGGCATGCCGCCGAACCAAGTGAAGCAGCCTGGCCACCCGATGAGCCAGATGGCCAATGCCTCGCGTATGATGCCGCCCATGCAGCCGTCAATGGGCCAGCCTCAACAGCCGGGTCTAGAAGCCCGAATGGGCGGTGGTGCAGGGGCTGCAAACGCCGCGCCGTTTTACCAAACCCCACAATACCAATCCCACCTCGAACAACTTGGTAAGCTGATGGTCCCGGCGCAGCGACAGTTCGGAAACTTGCTGAATACTGACCATGCGCACACAGAGCAAGAATATGACGCCGCAGCCGATATGATGGACGAGCAGCAACAAGGACCGAACGATGGCGAAGTAGGTGGTCCAGGACCGTATCCCGGCTCGGCGTATGCGCACGCTGCTGCTCAGCAACAACAGCACCAGCAGCAAATGAGCCCCACATCGGTGACGGCACCCGAGGGACCGGGCCAGCCGCATCAGCAGCAGCCGGGCATGTCGATGTCCGGCATGATGGGCACGGGCATGGACTGGGAGGATCCGTTCGGGTTGACCGCGAGCATGGCGTTTCCAAGCTCATTCTCATTCGATACGAGCAGCTTGCGATGATTTCCGACGACACGCGGTCACAAGAATGAAAAAGACCGGATCCAGAACGACGTCACTCACCACCCGTTATCTCAGACGAACACATTGGATCACGGCACACAGTTTTGAGGAATATGTAAATACTAAAAAAGCGTTCAAGAAAAGGGGAAGAACAACAACAAAAGTTTCTGCTTTCTTTTTATAAAAAAATCGATACCCCCGGTGCGCGAAAAATCGTAAGCCTGCATCTGCACTTATGGGGAGTGGGATCTCTCTTTGAGGGAGGGAATTTTTTTTTGGGGGGGGGAGGGGGGAAATGACTGGTTGGGTTGCACACTGGGCCATGGACTGCATTGGAAGGAACAACAAAGCTCTCCGTGTATTGTGTCGGCGGAACTTGTTTTGAGCTCCAGCCCGCAATTACACGCGATATTCGTGTATATATATTCACATCCCCCATAACCGCAGCGTTCTCTCTGCATGGTGCAAAAGGCGTGTGTGCATATAAAGAAAAAGATTGGTTGCAAAGTTTAGAGCTGCTGGAATTGTGTGATGCGCACAAAAAGACTCTTGGCAGGGTGCATGTAGGCAGGCTGGTTGGGACCAAAGAGAATACCCTTTTTGGGAGCGGGACTACTGATGCCTATTTTCCAGAATACAATGATGGACGACAGGACTTTGCTGCATTGTTGGAAAATGAGATTTGTTGGATGTGAAGGCTGGCATTAGGATGTGAGCTCAGAGCTGGTCGGTGTAGAGAGCCGGACCTATTACCTGAAGTGGGACAGAGAATCCAGGTGTACGCTGCGCGGTCGGACATGGACTTCACTTGGAGGTAGTTTGGGGCCTTTGACGGATGATGGCTTGTGTCGGTCGTGTAGTGGTTGGTAATGCACAGCTACTACGACCGGCGCCACCAAATGTCTTGTCTTCTAGGTTCCTATTCCTCGCTTCTGCATCTACTGCCTAGCCCTCTACTCTTTAGTACTGCATCCCCTAGTAGTGCCGTTCATCAGCAGGGAATCTACCCCCTCCTAGATGAGTGGATAGTGGTTCCAGCAACCGTCTCCCACAATCCTCAATTCCCGCTTCCCTCCGGATGGTAATTCGACCCCTCCAGCCTCCGCCCGCCATCATGCCACGGCGGCACAACCTGATGAGCCCTCGGCTGCAGCCACACCTCCTCCCACCGCCTCCGCTCCAGCACCGACCCCAACACCGGCAACGCCATCCCCTTCTCCCACGCGCCGCCTAACCCACTCGTCTCCCGCCCTAGGACCTCCCTCTCCAGCCACGGCCGCAGCTGCGCAAACACACTCATCTTCAACTCCAGCCGCCCCAACGCAGGCCCCAGCGCACACAGCGCCGTGGCAACGTCCACGTAGAAGTCATAGATAAACCGGTATGTCGCCACATCCACCTCCACCTCGTCCTCCGCCATCAGATCGTCTTCGACGAAAGGCCACGCCGCCTCGCTCATATCGACTGTGAGCTCGAAGTGTGGCACGTCTGCGCGCACAGCGAGCAGCGCGATGATGGCGCGCCACGCGCCGCGGTAGTCGTGCGAAGGCGGGCGGCCGCCGCCCCAGTACGGGATGGCGATTTGCTGCTCGAGGACCGCGGGGTGGTAGCCGCTTGCCGCGGCGCCGGCGCCCCAGCCTTCGATTTGTGCAGGGGCGAAGGTGAAGGTTAGGCGGTGGGGGAGTGGGGTAGAGAGGGCGGCGAGGAAGGCGTAGGTTGTGTGGAGGTTGCTGGCGCTGAGGTCGAGGTGGAGGTTGTTGGCGAGGACGGCGAGGGCTTCGTGGCGGATTTGATGGGAGGTGCGGAGGAGTGGGGTGGGGAGGACGCGGCATGTGCATTGGGCGGTGGGAGTGTGGTGGGCTTGGGGTGAGGAGCTGGTGGCGCGTTAGTTGGTGTTTGTGTGCGTTGATTGTGTGAGTTGAGAGGCTGGGGTTGAAACTGACCATGTTGGCTCTGGCTCGGAGTCTTGAAGGGACGGATGGCTTGGGGCCATGCGCCCATCGTGAATAAATAGACGCTCGTGTTCAGGTGCGTACCCGCCGGTTTCTGGAGGACCGAGGTGCGTGTTGTTGAGGATGCGCAGGCGGAGCTCGGCGGGCAGGGCGTAGTAGCCCCAGACTTTGGCCATGACTGATTTTGCGCTCGCTGAATGAGTGTGTGATTTTGTGAGGTTGCAAGAAATGAGATTTGAGATGAGTTTGGCCTTCATGTGAGCGGTGGTGAATGTGGCAGAAGTGCTCCATGGCGAGGTGGGTGAAGTGGGTGAGGCAAATGGAGGTGAAATACCTACTACCTATAACCCGCTCGACGTTGTTTCCAGGGCTGCTGGTTCGTGCAGCTTACAGGGCCGCGAGTTTGGGTTTACGGTTATTCGGGCGCCTGATTATCAGCGTGGCATTGGTCTCCAGTGCTGTGGGCCGGCCCGTAATTTAGGGCTTATACAGTAACATTTAAGCAGCTTAGTTTGGGCCTGCGCGATCCTTCTCCCACAATTTTGATCCTTCTATAGATCTGCCAATACAAACTAGCTTCTCTGGGCTGGTTGTATGGGAGTATTAGCAAGGGATAAGGCTCTATGACGGTGTGCGGTTCTGTGAAATCTGGCTACACAGTTGATGCATCTGTAGGAATTCGCAGTCTGGCTTTGGGAATTGTCAATAGGTATGACTGGCCAAGTGCCATAAATGTTTGGGCTGCCAAGATGTCGTGAATTATGTGTTGGTTAGGCACTGGCATCTAAAAGCTTGAGGATGTGCTAAAATCTGACAAATCAGCACTGTCCACGGAATCGGCTAGAGGACTACGAATAGTTGCTGAAGCTCACAACGCGTCCTCGGAATGGGCTATGAAACGAAGCTGTTTTAGTGAAGTGGAGCGTTGCTGGCTCGGGGGATTCAAGACCATGGAACGCTTATGCGTGATAGTTACTGCCTTGTGGCTGCTCGTCAAAGGTAGAGAAGGTTGTGATGTAGCTCGCAGCCCTGGTGGTGAATGTGGAGATGTCTTACATAGGCTCGCTGGTGGTCATCATGTCAGAGCCAGGACGAACTATTGACTACGGCACGGCCTCAGACGGCCAGCGTAGCAAGGAAAGTAGGGCATCGTGAGGTCTTTGGGATCTTTGGAGGCAGCTCCGAGGCTCATACTGGCCTATAAAGCCAGAGTCGATCGCACACATTGACAGTACTCAGAGCATGGGCATTGTAAGGTAAAACGAATTATATATATAATCTATTTTGTTTTTACAATGTCAAAACGTCCAACACAATAATAGCGTTACACATAGTCGGCTAGTTGTTGATTTGTTAGTCCCAGTGTTCAGTTCAAAGATGTTTCAACGATGCAGGCTTTGTGAAAATCCTGGTGCAGTATACCTCCTCACGCGCACGGCCTGGGAAGGTGAGCCATGAGCAAATGTGGGCTGACTCTTTAGATAAGTTGAATAACCCACTTTCCGCCACCCTCGTTACGGAAGCTCATTTTCCAACCACGTTATTTCAAATCCACACAATATATTCAATTAATCAACTACAGTGCGGCCCGTAGATGACGGCCACCCGTAGATCCCGGCCATACTAAATCGCCCGCTCTCACCAAAACACTACTATCTGAATGACTTAGAACTCTAGCCTGGACAGTCCGTTCGTAATGATCTATGGTGTTTGTAGTAGGTACGAGGTAGACAATCAGAATATATATGACGTGCTCACGCCTGCACGCCCCTGGGGTTAGGGTTTCAAGCCACAAGCCACCGGCCACCTAAAGTCGCGTTAAACGCGCATAATATATACTACTACACGCGACTATTCATACCACCCACCCACCGCCATAATGCCGTTTAAGGGCTATACCAAGTCTGATATAGACAATTCCGTACTTAATATGGCTAACGGCGGTCTTGGTTTGCGCGCTGCAGCTAGGAAATGGGCCATTCCTCATCAGACTCTGCCAGATCGCCTGGAGATGAAGCACAACCCAAAGAAGGAGTCCAATGAAGCACAACAGCGTATTTCAGGCGCTGAGGAAGACCAGGTCGTCGCTTGGATACTCCTTTAAGAGATTTTAGGTTACGAGCCCACCGCAGGTGCTGTGAGAGCTGTTATTTTGAAGCTTCTTGAGGCTAAGGGAGATGTGAAGCCACTCGGGCGCAAATGGGTGCAGCAGTTTCGACGCCGCCACAAGACTAGAATATACACGAAGCTCGGAAACGTCCAGGACTCGGTTCGATTCGACGCCTTTACCCCCAAAGCAGTCAATTAGTATTTTGATACACGGGAGGGTGGTTTTGGCTGGGTTGAACCCGCGCTTACTGTGAATGTGGATGAGGGCGGCATTATGATGGGTTTCGGTAAGCATATAAAGATAACCGCCTATTCAAAACCTATACTAATAAGATTCAAACAGGCATTGAGTCTCTAGTCCTAGGCAGCACAGAGACTAAGAAAACTTTAGTCATATGCACGCAAGACCACGCCTGGGTTATTCTCATTGAGGCCTGTTGTGCGAATGGATATCTGCTCGGGTATCATTTGTAAGGGCAAAGCAGCACAAGGACAGTGGTTTGAGAGCCAGATGGCTAAGGAGATACCCAATTGCCAGGTTATTACCAGTCCAAATGGGCAGACATGTAACGAAATCGCTGTTACGTGGCTTGAGGATGTCTTCGTGCCTCAGATGGTCAGATACGTGGTAAGCATCAAGATAAAGCAGTCTTGCTTATACTTGGCGGTCACAAAAGCCACAATTCGGTATGAATAACTCAAATCTGCAGTCTAGTGAGGTTTGAATTAGTGGTTGAATTTGAACTAATAATGTGGGTAGCCTGAGTTCATAGCCGCATCCTTCCTCAACAATGTGTATTTGTGCTTCCTACCAGCCCACACCAGCCACGGCCTGCAGCCCTGGGAAAACGCTCCTTTTGCGATGCTCAAAGGAGCTTATCGCAAGGCCTTAGACGACCTTTCTTCATTAAACGATGCAAGCCCTGTGGGCAAGATTGATTTTATGAAGTGCCTCGTTAGAGCCCGCGCTGCTCTCACGCCTAGGGTTAGTAAAGGAGGCTGAAAGCATAAAGAGAAACGTAATGCTAGCCAAATGGATCACTCCTCGGACGATAACTCTGCAGTTCAAAAGCCGTCTAGACACAATGATTTGGCTGATTCTTGGATTCAAAACCCTGTTCTTCTTGTATTTATCCAATACGTGTTCATCTGTTGGTGGGTGCTACAAGTAGTGAAGTTTTGGTGAGGGCGGGCGATTTAGTATGGCCGGGGTCTACGGGTGGCCGGGATCTACGGGCCGGACTCCATAAATTCCGCTTTTATTTCCTTCTTCTACTTTATATATGCATGCACCAATGACCATAATGTAGTCTATGCGCACATTCTTTCTGGCTTTCTCTTGTTTCGATCTCTCAGCCGCCGCCGATGTACACCTTCCCACCCTTCGCCGGTCGATCCTGTCTGCGCTCAAACTTAGACCAATACTTCCTCTGCGCCGTCTGAGCCTGGTCTTGTTGCTTGAACTGTGTCACTACCATCGCCTGCCTTTGGGCTGGGGATAGGTGCATGAGCGTCGTACGGTCGTGCATGGACATGTTGGCAACAGCCAAAATCGAGGCTGCCATGTTCGTGTTCGCCGCGTGAAGGCGGCGGCGGTCGACGCGAGCGGTCGAGACTACTTGGGAAATTGTTGACGGCGAGGATGCTTGAGATGACTCAGCTGGAGTGGCATCCATATCATCGAGATCAAGACTTGTCGAATCTTGATACTCAGACGCAGCCACTGAGTCTGCTGAGAGCTGGAGATCAATTCCGTCTGGGCCATGCCTCCTCTTTACTTCCGGGAGCGGCTTGCGATGAGGACTCTTTGGTACCGGCGCGCCGCGGTTGGTGACGACTTTGCCGGATGACAAAAGAACGCTGCTTTCATCCAGCACTGTCGGCGTCCGCTCTGCAGCCCAAGGTTGCGCGTGATTATTTCCATCGTAGCTGACTTCCGCCTCGTCCTCAACACCCTCAACATCCTCTTCGTCCGAGAGCATCTCATCGGTCCCGTAAAAGTCCCTCCACTCACTCTCAGCCTCAAGCAAGTCAATCCGGCAATGACCCCTAGCCATCATGTGCTGTCGCGCCGCATTTGCGTCCGCTCTCTGCGTGCCACAAGCGAGGCACTCATGATACTCGGAGATGACCAAGTGCATGTAGGCCGCTATTGTCTCCATTTCGACTGCAAGAGGCAAGGTGCCGTCATCGATGGAGTTCGGGATGAAGAGGCTGTGGGCTTTTTGCATGTGGACGACGTTGGCATTGAAGTCGAGTGATTGGTGGAGGCAGAAGAGACAGGCCTCTAGAGTGAAGTTGACTGAGGAAGTAGATCCAGACTTTGAGACAGGAGTGATAAGGTCTTCTGGAGACAGCGATTGTGTTTGAAATTCGTTAATTTCCGTATGAAGTGAAGAGATAAAGGCTCCAGAGATAGTGGTGTCCGACAAAGTCACCATAAGTGGGAGATTTGTGGTATTTTCCATGTTGGAGCTGGCTGTATTTGCAGTCACTGTACCACCTGTGACCATTGATGAAGAAGTTGATCAGGTATTACGGTTAGTAGTCAAGCAAGTCTTCGTTGAGTTGAGAACTTGAGGGAGTTTGTGGAATGGTGATTTGGTGGCGCTGTGTACTTATCATGACCAAAACAGGTCGGGGCCGCGCAAAGATATAAGCATTCTCAATGGTGAAAGCCGAAGCTTTTCTTCAATCAAAAGTGAGCCATATTGAGATACATCCACGAACAATGAGCTGTGTTACTTCAACCGTCAATCGGAAACCATGCTTTAGACCTCAGCCACTGTGGCGGAGGCCGTGTAAGTGCCCGATTCGGATGCACTCAAAATGACTCATCCCGCATACCACGGCATAGTCCGGAGATATCGTCCGAGTTGAAAGCATACCGGACATGTTCGCATACTTTCCAGTAAGACAATTTGGTGTATATGTTTTGGGCGCAATGCATCACAAGTATACCACGGTCTGAGACTGCCACCAGTATCAGAAGACGGGTGGAAATATGCGCTGTGCACTCTACTAATTGCATTCCATTTCTTAATTTCGGGTCGGGCTAAAGACTGGTGGGATATCCAAATTGTATTTGAAGGATTGGCTGCGTATAGTCGCCTGAGTCGACCGAATATGTACAGTTGAAAATCTTCTCAAATTTCGCTTTCCCATCCCACTCAATATCCACATGCTCCGACCTTCATCTCCACCTCCAAACTTTGCCAGCATAAGCTATAGCATTTAGCATCCAACGTAGATAGCTGTGAAGACGAGAGTCGTTAGCGCGTATCCCAACAACCATCAATTGAAGGCGCTATCAACTTACCATTGGCAAACAGCGCATAGCTGTCCGCATTGTTCAGCGCCGCCGAGCTCGACAGCGCCGTGGCGGCGGTGTACCCGTAGCCGTTGTCCCGGGTGCCCTTGATCTGCGACAAGTGCGTCATCTCGTGCAGGGTGGTGGTGGCTTTGTCCTGGGCGTGGCAGGTGCTGGTGAGCGCGGGCAGAGCCGAGAAGTAGAGGGGGCAGTTAACGATGTAGCTGCCGCTGGGCACGGTGTAGGCCAGCACATTGCTGCCGCAGGCGCCGTAGACGTCCGTGCAGTAGGTGTCACTGACGCCGCTGCTAGTCGAGCCGCACTCGCTGATGACGTTGGCGAAGACGCCGGAAACGGTGTTGCGCGTCGCGGTGGTCGAGGACTTGAAGTACTCGGTCAACTTGGAGGCGGAGCCGGACGCGGCGGCGGTGCTGGCCTGCGCGGCGAGGGAGCGGCAGGAGGTGATGGCTGGAGGTGTGATTAGTTGACGGACATCTCGAGATGGGGGTTGCTTTTTCCCCAGGAAATGCCGAGTGTACGTACCGCTGTTGGTCTGCGTGAGCCTGGTTCCGGTGCAGTCGCTCTGGACATCGGTGCGCTTGAAGACCTCGTGGAAGTCGCGGCGGACCTTCTCGGCAGCGGAGCCGTCGACGGTTGAGGACAGGGTGTTGGAGCTGTAGGGCACGCTTCCTGTCAACTCGGTGCCGTCGATGTCGGCAGTCTGGAAAGATCCGGTCGCGACGAAGTCGAAGGCGCCGCCGGCAGAGAGGTCGTGGACCTGCGCAGGGTCCCACTCGGTCTCGACGGTCTCGCCGGGGGCGATGAGCTGGAAGGAGTCCTCAGCCAGGCCGGTGCTGGAGACACGCAGGCGGAGACCGTCAAAGGCAAGCTTGTCGGCTATAGAGTGTGTGAGCTATATGAGGAAGAAAATAGTGGTGGCAATTTAGCCGAGAATGTGGGAAGCGGGCACATACAGCCAGAGAACACCTCAGTCTTCTCAACAGCAGCGCTGTCGAGGATGGAGCCAGTCTTGAAGACCTTGATGGCTGAAGCACCAGTGTTGGTGATGGAGGCCTTCACAGCGGAGTTGCCAGTGCTCTCGATGTTGACCGCCAGAGGGCTGTCGCGCTTCTCCAGACGGTCGATGGAGACCGCGAGGGCGGGGAGAATGAAAGAGAGGAAGCTGGCGGACTTCATTGTGACTGAGGGGCAAAGAGTTAGGTGGACTTGAAGCTGGTCTAAGGATCTTTGGTGAGCTGAGGGATACAGACTCATATCACAGGTGGCGGGAATTGCGATGCATTATATACTTCTCATTTCTCTACTCGACCTGAGGATGTCTACTATGAAGGCCTCAAGGGTTGCACTGGACATTCACTTGCAAACAAGATAGTCACCAGTGTTCGTCCAGGCCTAGACAGCTCGACTAGGCAACAAGGGGAAGATGCCAGGCATACTGGCGGGGGAAGTATGGCATGCTTCATGACGAGTGCAACGCTGTAGCTATATCTTGGACAGAAACGGAAGCTGTCCAGTAAACAACATGGACTGGAGTCTTGGCCCTGATACTTAGATTACAGTTGTTGTATGTAGTAAGGAACTCGCGAGTCGCGACAAGGGCAGGCAGAGGGGCAGGGCAACATCGCTCGTGGCCGAATCCGCGTTTCATATCTACTGTGGCACTACTACCCTAGCCACAAGAGCAAGTGGGCTGCTTGTCAGTCTCTATGTGCATACTGACGTGACGCTAAATAATGCAGCTTGGTACGTAGACATAGTTGTGCAGTTCCAGATATCACAGCTTTGTGCGCGTGTGTTCCTAGGTTCGTGAGGGCAGATACTGACACTATCCGAGTCAGTGCAGTATTCTCAGGCTCCCGGGTGAAGTTCACGCGCTCTCATATCTAGATGCCGTCGACCTGTGGCTGCAAACAAGCACCTCCTCATTAAGTCGGTGCACGCCGCACCGGCATTTAGAATCAATGGCAATTGCTTGAAATTGCTTGATTCTTCCGGGCGCTTCTAGTCTCTTGGCAACTACCACCTCAAGCCAACGAGGGGGACTCAACCACTCCGTCTTGGCTGTAGATCCCTCCCACGTCGACGAACCATGTTCTCTACCCACCTCCGGAATTCGCGGTGCGGGCCAATATCGCAGCGCGACAGTGAGAATGCAAACGCAAAACAATGCCAGTGCATGTGTTGGCTACTCAATTCCAAAATTCAAGCTTAAATACTAGCGCTATCTCTACTTCCCACCCGCATGATACGAAATGGTTGCTACCCGCCTTCCTGTCGCGGAATGGCTTGAGTGCCCAGACATTTGTGAATGGGTTGACGGCGCTTGGCAGCAGGAGATATCGTGTGTGTGACCAGGACCACTGCCGTCGGAAGCACACTGACGTTTGGCTCAATTGTATTTCCTGCCGACCCTCATCCTTCATCACCAACTTCACCCATGCTCACTGCTCAGTGGGTCACAGATCAAGACATTGGCCGTCCGCAACCGAGGTCGTTGCTGGTCGCGATATCATACACAACTAGAAGGTGGGATTTGGGAAACCCACACCGACGCAATTGTTCGTTCATCGTCTCATACGATACTGGGGCCTGGTCCACACTGATCGTGGAAACTTGACGAGTTGGTAGACGAGAGCGGTTAGGTGCCGTGTGGGGGGTGTCACGGTGTGCGGCATGATAGAGCCCCTCCCCGAGGTCCCAAATCTCACTTCTTGGCGTAGCCGTTGTGGCAGGAGTGCTCCTGGCCCTGACCTGGTATCAGACGGATGGTTCAGGGACCAGGAGTGGTAGGCGAATGAGAGCCACGAGAGATTTTGCCCCCTAAACGGCGTCATCGCACAAACTCAGGCACTGAGATGAAAACAGTCTGAAGCCACTGAACGATGGACGGTATACTATACTGCTGTTGCTGATCGCGAGCATACACCTCTCTCAACGACGACCGTTCAACCGTTTTGACCAAATCATCCCAATCAGAATCTGCGAGCCAGTCAGCCATGGCCGAAGACAGCCTCCTCTCCAAGCTCAGCATCTCACTGCGACAAACCTCCTCCAGCCCTGTCAGATTCGCCATCACAGTCAAGAACAGCAACACCGTCCCCGTCACCATCCTCACCTGGGACTCTCCCCTCGACCCGCTCGCCATTCAACTCGGCACAGTCTCCATCACACCCTCAGAGTCTTCAACGCCGCTGGATATTCCCACCATCCAAGTATCCCGCAAGCTACCGCCCGGAGACGACTCTCTGGTGGAGATAGCAGCAGGCAGCACCAGCGAAGAGAATGTGGTTGAGCTGAAGGAGATGATGCTGGGAAAGCAGCTGCGAGAGCTGAAGGACAAGAAAGGCTCGGTGAAGTGCAAAGGGCTGTGGAAGGCTGTATGGGCTGGGAGCCGAGGGGACTTGAAGCCGGAGAGTCGCGAGAAGATGGGTGCTGATGGCAAGGCTGTTTCTGGCGAGTTCGAGTCGGTGGCAGTTGACATCACCTTGGGATGACGGCGTCAAATAGCTGGGGAGGCTGATCATGCTGACCCGCTCCACGTGACCGCCATGCTCATTATCAAAAGTAGTCTTCCCTGTAGTAGCTGCAGAATATTCTGGGCTCGTGGCAAATAGCCATTTCCTGTGCCATAACTGAAGGCCCGACCGGCGGACATCGTCGACGCTTTTTGCGCGGTGGCTTGTAGAATGCCCTATTTCTACGGCCAGCAGTTCTGGAGTTGCACCAAGGACGAACGTAACAAAGGCAGGCTGTGGACAACCCGAATGGAACGACTCCACCCCATGTCTCATCGCGAAGAGCATGCAGGCCCAAGGCCCAAGGCGTGAGTGTGCGGTCCGCTCATACCTTGCTTGACTTGAGCGCAGAGCTGTGGTCGAGCATGGGACGATGGATGCGCGGCTTGGTGAGAGGTCACTATTCGCGAGCTTGACACTGACAAGAGACTCGGGCTGTACTTGTGTGGTGAAGACGCTGAAGGACAAGTGCCTCGGGAATGCGCCTCCCATTCTATGTACCAGCTGCACTGTGATTTTCGCATCGGGCACACTGCTGGATTGCGCGCTCAGACCACGAGCCTTGAGCCGTTGTCCTTCGTCATTGTCTTCTCAGTGTCCTCATCCAGGGCAGGCGTGCATGCGGACGCTGTTTTGGGCGTAGACCTGGCCAACATCAAGCCCTAGCCGAAGGAATGAAGAGAAGAACGTGCCGAAGGCCAGAGATCGACTCGAATATACTCAGCGTTTCCAACTCTGACAACTCGAGCGTGACGGCACAACTATAGTGGTCTTGTCGTGCTGTATCTATCCATCTGTTGGATGCGCATCAGCGGGTTCCGACCTTTGTCAGGGAGGTTGAGTTCTCTCATAGCTGAGTTCAAAGAACGTCCAAGACTTGAAGCTTGTGTTTTGGATAGGTTCCACCGCGTAGGAGAATCTGAGGCGTGCATACTGCGCCCAATCATATCATCATCCCACGTCTAGCTTAAACATGCTATACATCCCAAGATGTGTCCCGCGGCATCAGCAATACCGCGTGCGACTAGAGACTTGAGCCACTTCCAGATCAGGACGGTCAGTGACGAGAGAGATCTCCCTGAATCTTTGGCCGCAGCCTGCTTGCTTCGTGGCTCTCAGGAGGGCTCATGGGCCAACCTGCAAGCACACCGACGCGATAGGAGTCGACAAGACACATGGGCAGGAGGACTGGAAAGACTCTCATGCGTCCGAGCCCGCGTCTCGAGGTGCCAATGGAAGCTTTGCGCGGCGCATGGAGACGTTGTGAAGATGCCATGGTAGACTACCACTTTGGTGGCAGGCCACCCACTCCTCAAGGCACCTCGTGGGTCCAGAACGGCTTTCAGGACAGGCCGAGAGCAGTCCTGATGCATAATGTTGTGCATACGCATTGTATGAAGCTGGGACGCAACGGTGAAGAGCATGTCTCCAGCTGCTAAGGTTGTGCAGATAGACGTTGAAGGAGGTCGTCGATTTATGCTTATTTACATCGCGACTAGGGTGTCCTTGCCACTGGTCAGGTACTTGGGTACTTGCTGATAAGCCGATAAGGATTTTCCCAAAGGTGAAAGTTGACGCGCGACGCCTTGCATCATCACCAACACACTCACCTCCGAACCTCGACTCGGGGCCATGTCCATAACTGGCGCCTTGCAAAAGCTCCAGAGGACTTCGGCAGTGCTACTTCGACGCTCCAACATCCTGCAGCCGCCACAGCGCACGTTGCACTTCCGAAAATACAAAGACAAGCGCGAAGCATTTCGACATCCAGCAGAGCGCACTCTGCCATTGGCAAAGGCCGTCGCATCGGCAAAGGCCATCGCGCTGCAAAACACAAGCGTCACCGCCGACATCTTCGACAAGCGCATACCGCGTCCCGACCGCATCTTCAAGCTGCCTCCGTCCGACACGCCCCCCAGCTCTGGCCGACACCCCCACTCCTACCTCCTCTGGCAAAGAGACCTCACGCAATACGGCGTCAACCCCCAAGACATTCCCCCCACCGACGACAGCCCCAACTACGCCCGCCCAATGCTCACCTACGTCCAGGTCGTGTCCGTGCCCACGGCCGACACGCCCGGTGCCAGCGTCATGCTGCACTTCGACCACCGCCGCTATGCCTTTGGCCGCATCGCAGAGGGCACCCAGCGCGCCTTCAACCAGCGCAAGATCGGCATGGCCAAGCTCGACGAGATCTTCGTCTCCGGCCCTGTGGCATGGAGCAGCGTCGGTGGGCTGCTGGGCATGATCCTCACCATTGCTGATGTCGTCGGCAGCAGCCAGGCCGATGTCAACACCCTCGTCGCGCCAAAGAAGAAGAAGGCGGGCGCCCACGAATCGTACCTCCAGACCCTCAAAATACACGGCGGCGAAAATATTACCCACATGATTGCGACGGCAAGGAAGTTCATCTTCAGGAAAGGACTGCCCTTGCGCATGCACGACATACCCCACGATACAGGCACCACGGACCATTCAGCGAGGAAGCCCGATTTCGAAGATGCAAATGTCAAGGTCTGGTATGTGTCACTGTTGCCCGGCGACACCGAGCCGCACGGCCGTAAGAGGAGCCATGAGGACATGGACGACGCCGAGGCAGGCGCGGCGACCCGCGAAAACAACAAGAAGATGGTCCAGGCTGTCATCGATGACATGTTTGACGCGAACTGGCGCCTCGACAGCATGGTGCAATCGATGCTGAGCATGGTCAAGCTTCCAGCCACAATCTTCGTCCGGAAAGATGGGAAGCTGCACAAATACGAGGGGCCCATGCCCGGCGAGGCAGGCTTCGAAGACATACCGGTGCTCACACGCACGTCGTGGCCAGGCAGTAGGATTCGCGATCTGCCACCAACCGCACCGTCCCGGCAGTCCTTGTCGTACATCGTTAAGACGCACTCACGGCGCGGCAAGTTCAACGTCGTGGCGGCCAACGAGTTCGGGGTGGACAAGAGGGACTTCAAGCACGTCGCGGCAGGAAAGACGGTCAAGGGCAAGGACGGCATCGACGTGACGCCTGCTATGGTCGTAGACCCGAACATCGCGGGCCGAGGCTTCGCCTTTGTCGATCTGCCTGACCCCTCGTACGTGCACGCTTTTCTCGCCCGCCCAGAGTGGGCAGATGAGACCATGATGGACACCGTCGATGCGATGTACTGGAACCTGGGCAAAGACGTCTTGCACGACGAGCGGATACAAGAGTTCATGCGGGACCACAAAAAACACCACACTGTCTTCTCGCCAGACATGAGCCCCAACAGAATCAGCCTGGAGAGCCCTGCTATGCAAATGATCAAGATGAACAAGATCGACCCCGATCGGTTCCCGCTACCAGATTTCAACAACGAGGTTGGATGTGTAGCCCCCAACAACACATTCCAAGAAGGCCGCAGCATGCTGAAGCAGCAACTAGCGCCACGTGTAGAAATACAAGAGGGCGACGTCCTCCCCTTGATGGACACGAGAAGCCTAAACATCGACATACCAGAACCAGTCATGCAGCTGGCCAAAACATGCCAACAGCGCTTGCGAGACCCAGCCTTCCTCGCCACCATCGAATCCACCGAAGCCGACATCCCCAACCGCGACACCGAAGTCATCCCCCTCGGCACCGGCTCCTCGATCCCCTCCAAATACCGCAACGTCTCCGCGACCCTCGTGCGCGTCCCCGGCTGCGGGTCCTACCTCTTCGACGCAGGCGAATCCACCCTCGGCCAGATCCGCCGCCTGTACGGCCCCACAAAGACCAACGAGATCCTCGCCGACCTCAAAGTCATCTGGATCTCGCACATCCACGCCGACCACCACCTCGGCCTCGTCTCCGTCATCAAAGCCTGGCGCGACGCCACCGCCGACCCCGCCGCCCCGCCCAACACCCTCGCCCGCCTCACCGTCGCCTCGCACTTCACCATGCTCGACTGGCTGCGCGAGTACGCCGCCATCGAGGACTACGGCTACGACCGCCTGCTCCCCAGCGCCATGCGCGGCCCGCACGTCCCCGAGTCGCACCAAACCCCCTTCATCCCCAAGCCCGCGCGCGCCGCCGAGATGGGCGGCCTCGTGCGCATCGACGCCGTCACCGTCGCGCACTGCAACGGTGCGCTGGCGTGCAAGCTCACGTGGGAATCGGGCTTGACCGTCGCCTACTCGGGCGACTGCCGCCCCTCGCGCGCGTTCGTCGAAATGGCCCGTGGCGCGACGCTGCTCATCCACGAGGCCACACTGGATGACGAGCTGCAGGCCGACGCCGAGGCCAAGAAGCACTGCACGATGCGCGAGGCGCTGGGCGTTGCGCGGCGGATGGGCGCGCGGCGCGTGCTGCTGACGCACTTCAGCCAGCGGTATCCGAGGATTCCGAATAAGCTTGTTTTGGAGGACGGCGGGGATGGTGTGCCGGATCAGGTGGTGCTGTTGGCGTTTGATCAGATGCAGGTGCGGCTGGGGGATTTCAAGAAGGCGGAGCTGTTTCTGCCGGCTATTCGAAAACTGTTGGATGATGAGCCTGAGGATTGAGGAGTATCTTTGTCAAAGACATTGGGATGGTCGGATGTTGCGTATGCATGCCAGAGGTTTACACTACACTCGGCCTCCGCCGAGATAGCAAGGTCATAGTCGATCATCTCTGCGGACTTCTGGTTCATTGGATATCTGCCTCCAGCTCTACGGGACGCCAGAGGATTTTGACCGCTTTGTGGATTTGATGGAGGTGGCAAGACATGGGTCCATGCTCTCTCATCAACGGCGTCGGGTCGTCAAGTCAGTCTTCGACCTGCGGACAAAGCTGTTGCCAAGTAGGATGAAGTGGTTTCGCATCACAGGCGAGCTGTACGTACACTGTTATACCTAGATCTGCACAATAAAAGCGAGGCACGGGTCTCGAATAGAGCATACAGCAAAAAAATTAAAACATCATCACTTCTAGCCGGTTTGCAATCCAATTCGGGCAAGGAGGCGATATAATCGCTGCCCAGGGTAGACATGTGTGCCCGTTACCATTCGCAGACCGTCACCCGGCGGCCGAAAGATGTTGAGCAGCAAGTAATTCAAAAGGGTATCCAATGCTGCTAGACAAAAGCACCTCAACGCCACCCCAGACTTCGAAAATCCGACATTTGCCTGAGCAAAAACAACCCATCAACAAACTCCGAGTCGAAACTCAATAATCCAACATTAGCCACCTCTCCTTCGCCGCTCAGCCTCCTCAATAGCCCTCACCCGCGCCCTCACAATCGCCCTCCGCAACTGCTCCTCCTCTCGAGCTTTCTCAGCATCGATTTCTATCTGCCGAGCAGTCGCATCAGCATCACCTCTTCTCTGCTCCTGATCCTTGTTCCTCTGCTCCTCCTCCCTCATAGCCCTCTGCCTTCTCCTCGCCGCGGAGGGCGCATCACCATCAACATCTCTCGTCACCATCACCACCCGCGGCGGGCTCCCCATTCTCACTGACCGGGCTCTGCTGACACCAACGACGGAGACCGATTGGTCTGGAAATACCGTCCCCTCCGGAACACCCACTTCGCCGTCACCCTCAAGGCTCAACCAATTCAGCGCGCTCTGAAAGTCATCTGGAGAGACACCCGACGTTCTCTGCCCCTGAATGCTGTTGTTGAGAGCGCGCACAGTCCGCAGCGACGATCGACAACGTCCGTCAACTGTTAATTGCGACGATGCACCCGCCGCCGCCGACGACGACGACCCGGACCTCCCTCTTGGCGGTGTAGCAAAGGGATTTCCATCATCCACGTCCTCCGAGCTCGCGAGCGGACTCCACCGCACAACTTCCAACAAGCTCGAACCCACCGTGCTAAGTGGCGGATGCGCCACGCCCGCGCCCTCGGTGCTGTACACACTCGACGAGCTGACCTGCGTCTGCGCGCCGAGATGCATCGCCGATAGCGAAGGCAGCGCTGGTATGGTAGGTGGGTTGCTACTCTTTGCGCTGAGGCACATCGTCGACAGCCGGGGCACCGTGGGTGAGTCGTTGCGTTCAACATCCCTGGCGGCGCCGGCGGTAGTGGTTTGGATCGACACGTCGGTCCACTTCGCCGCATCATACGCCTCCTCGTCAATATAATCCGAGTACGAACCCAGACTCGAGCGGCTAGCCAGATCCAGCAGCGAGACCGTCGCCGACTGTGCGATGGGGCTCCGCTCCTCCTCAGTCGCGGTGGAGAGATGTAATGCAGAATGTACTTCATTGGCCACCGCGCGCATGTGGTACCAGCCGCTTGCGCGGCGGATGAGGCGCGGGGTCTCGGGGTCTTCTTCCTCGCTACTACTGCTGCTTTTGGTGGTGTCTTGGTCGGAGTGGTAGGTCGCGATGATGGCGGCGACTGTGTCGGGTCTGGGGTTGTGGGTGTTGAGAGACTCGTGGCTGTCGTCGGGGTAGGGGTGGTTCTGGTGAGCGTGTAGGCTTTGGTCGACTGCGATTCGCGAGATATTACTTCTCTGTGGTCCTCGTTGCTGTTTGGCGAATGATGATGATGAAGATGACTGCGTACCAGCCGAGCGTCGCGACGCAGTATCGAACTCCCGATCCGCATGACCCCCATCATCCCTCCTCCCATCCTCAGACAGCCATCGCTCTCTCCACCCCGAGCGAGCACGTCCACTGGCGACAGCGCTGCCATAGCCACTATCGCGCCCCACAGAGCCACTAGTCTGACTACTGGAAGCTCTCTCTCCACGACTTCTACTCTGCCTCCCGCAGCGGCCTCGCACGTTCTTTCTGTCCTCGTACTTATACCGCCATACCGCGCGCCGCACCCTCTTCACTACCCGCCCCAACTCCTCACCACTCACCTCAACACTCTCCCTCTTCTCATCCTCAAGATTTCGCAGCCATGCTCCCACCAGCCCCATCAACACAGGTGCCGCACGCCGCGAATGCCTCCGCCCGCGCAGCACAGCGCGCAAATGCTCCAAAACGACTGCGTCGCCGCCCACGAGCGCGAGGGTGCACGCTTCGCAGTCACTCTGTGCCGTCACCCGCTCCCACGCGTCCGTCAGCCGGTCTACTAGACCGCGAATGGCGTCAACGCTGGCGCTGCCGAGCTTGTGGTCGAGTCTGCTGTTGTTATACCGACCTGGGCGCGCGAGATATGTTCGCAAAGGCACTGTGCGCCGCGTTATTTCGTCGTTCAGCTTGGTCAAGATATCGCGAACCAGCCGTGGGTTTAGGCCGTGATGCGATGGACAGAGCAGTGCTAGCTGCCCGGGATGGAGCGAGCGGTTGATGGTGAGGGATAGGCGGGCGAGGAGGCCTTGGGGCGCGAGGAGGCTTGCTGGGAGGGTTGAGATGGATGCGGATTGGGCGGCGAGCCAGAGGGGCGAGGGTGTGTGTGTGGATGGGTCGAGGAGGCGCTGGGGAAGGGTTAGAAGGGTGGCAAGAGCGTGGATGTCGCTGGAAGGGAGGGTTGCAAGGTGGTGCGGGTGGTGGACCATTATCGCGTTGTGCTTGGCTGTTGGCAAGATGTATTGTTCTTGGAGATGATCAATATTTTGCGGGTGGATGATGATGTCTCCTTGCCGCTGTTCGGTCGCCAGCGTTCCTTCTGGGTGTGTGTTGGTTTTTGAAAATGTGTGTGTGTCCTTCCTGCCTTCTGAAGTCTTCTTCACTTTGGGTCTCCTTCCAAAAACCACAACTCTTTGCCGTGCATCAGCTAGTATGTCAAGAAATAAGTATCCACGGTCCTCTAGTAAACAGCCTGCCAGTGTCAGTAGTAAACAATAGTCTTCGTTTCATAACGTCGTCAATCCGAAATTCCCAAAACATGTCCCTCCTTCTCAGACATGGTTGCCTCACACACCGATGCTTGATATAAAGCAGCCAGGCAGTTCATGCTGGAGAATGTCTTTCACATGGGAGGCTACCAAGTTTCTTTGTACAAGAAATGTCTCCTTGATTTCCAGTTCTCTGTTTTGGACAGTACGGCGAACAATGCTCGTTGTGCTCTCACTCACTCCCTCAGATTTCCTTTGTCTCGGTAAGAGGCCCCTTGACTCTCTCCACTTCCGCGGGGCTGTGGTGGGAAGAATAGAGTCTGGCTTTTGGTATTTGACAGGTTCAAATTTGTGTCTCTCCCCTCGCTGCCCTGCCCATGGGGGCTTTGTTGTCATGCCGGTTTGTCTGTCTGTGGGATGGCCTTTGGCAAGCACTGCTTCCAATGTTGGTTGTCTTGGGACTGCTTCCTGAAGATGTCATGTCCAATAATGGGTGGTTGCTGACCGGAACCAGGACATCCACGTTGGACTGCCCCTGACGGGCGCTCTGTAATCATGAATGGCCATGGTGCAAGAAAAATCGGGTTGAAAAAGGCATCGATCTGGCCGACGGAATTCAAATCGTAGTCGCTCGCAATTTTTTGATGATGGGTGTGTGCGAGGCTATATAGAGAGGCGGCAGAGATGCCGTCGTAAAAAGTATGCCATACTCGCGGTCTCGCTCGCTTCTCGCTCCACATCAGGTCCGTCCGTTCGGACTCCCCATCTCATTCCCTAGCCCAGAATGAAACAATGGTACTCTGTCCAACAGAACCAAGCCAAAACTCCCGAACGCGCGTGTCTCCCTAGCACTATTCCCTATTGGCGTGCCTGGTGGCCCAAGCATGAAGATTAAGTATAAAGACCAACGAATGGTGGTATCTGCTCCGCGCCTGATTCACCCATGCGCACTCCGCGCCGATACACTCCTCGGGTTCTCCTTGCGCAGCCGCTCCATCTTAATCTTGGCAGCCTCGGTGCCGTCGTCAGGGTGTGCCGTCTCCTTGAACCAGGGGTGCTGGAGAGCTTCTTTGGCAGTGATACGGTGCGCTGGGTCATAAACGAAAATTTTCTTGAGTAGGTCCTTAAAGTTCTTCAAGAATCCGTTGTTACTCGGCATAATTTCCTGTAGTCGTCAGTACATGGCAGGCTCTTGTGGTGCTCAGACTACCTGGACTCACATCTAACTTCTTCATCGCCTTGACAAATCTTCGTGAGGCTCTGGTGGTGTCTTGTTGGGGATAGTCAAGCTTGCCTCGCTTGAAGAATTTCGAGACGGGGTTTCCACCGTTCCTGGTTGCCCTGTTGACTGCCTGGACGAGGTGAGGGTCGATGCGTGACCCCACCACGTTCTCCATCATGGCGAGGTGCTCCAAGTTCTCATGAGTCTGGAATAGCGCGTCCCCTGTGTAGAACTCGACCAGGATGCATCCGATGCTCCAAATGTCGCAGGGAAAGGACCACCCCAAACCCAGTATGATTTCCGGCGCGCGATAGTGACGTGTGCTCACAACTGAGGAGTGGTATTCATCCTGAAACGTTGCGCTGCCAAAATCGATCAATCTGATCTCTGTATCCAAGAGCACACGTCGCTGAGTGGCACTCCGTTTTACAGACGTTGACGAAGATGGGATCTGGCGGTTGTAGGTGAATGTCTGATAAGCGGGGTCGACAAGCAAGATGTTTTCGGGTTTCAGGTCCGTGTGGATCAGGTTCAGGTCATGCAAGACTGCGAGTGATTAGCGTTTGCCAATTGTGGGAGAAAGGCAAGAAGACTCACAAGCCACACTGGTCAAGAGCTGCCGAGCAAAGCTCTGGATCTGGCTGTTGGGAAAGGGAACAAAGGCATTGCCCTTGAGAAAGTCGAAGACACTTTGGCCCAGTAAGTCCATGACGATGCAGATGTGACCTCGGTAGTCGAAGCAGTCGCGAAGATGTATGCACCGATTCCGGTTCTCAGGGTCGTTTGCTTTCAGAGTAGCCAAGACGCGAAGTTCTATGCGGGATGCGTCTCTATACTTTTGCACGGAGCGAATGATCTTGACAGCCACCAGCTGGTTCTTGCGATGGTCAGTGGCCTGGACGACCTTGCCGAAGGTGCCTTGACCGAGCAATTTGACGATAGAGTCTGCGAGACGGTCAGCTTAGTACAATCACGCAGGGAAAGGGAAAGCTGCTCACAATTGTCCGTGAGTTCTGCGTCGGCAACCACATTGTAGTGGCCGTCTTCACTGTCCACTCCAGCGTTCTTGTGCTTCTAGAAATTGACTGTTAGCATGATCGGACCAAGAAGCGTAGCAGAGACGATACGTACTTCTGAAATGACCCGAACGTGGACGTCACCGGCCTTCTTAGGTGGATTAGGCGGCGGGTGGTAACTTGGGTAGTTATGGCCAGTAATTGCATTTTCCCTGCGCTTGACTTCGTTGGCAACTTGTTGGCGGGTGGTCCGCTTCCTCTTCTGACCAGGCTGAGCATCAATTTCGTATTGTCCGTTGGACGAACGCGAGCCGAGCGACGTAGCCGCCGTTGTGTGAATGGCTGAATTTGTGCGATCACTTGAAGACAGGGTCGATGACGAGTGACTTTGGTGTGCGTGCTGACGGGGATTGCTCGCGTCGTTCATTCGGCTGTTGTGGACAGGATCGTAGCGAGTGCCTGAAGTGGTGGGCACATCGTCGTCACGCTTCCTGCGCTTGGGAGCGTGGCGAGCGGCCGAGGTGTTGGCACTGACGGTGACGCCGTTTCCCGCATTGCCGGCAGCATAAGAGTAGGCAGTGTTTGTGTTGTTTGTACTCGTGCTGGCGGCGGTCAGAGTCTGGGCGGATTTGAGGGCGGCAACTTCGGGTTCTGGGGTGTCGTCGATGACGATGATCTCCTTTGGTGGTTGGCCTCCGTAGAACTTCTTCCAATCGACAGGACTATCGCGTCGCCTCTTCTGACCTATGGAAGCGTTATCGGACAGTGGCTTTGAGTTCCGACTGGGAGCGGCCATGGTGAGAGTGTAGTTGTTTGTGTTGTCGATTATGCTGGGCAGGTCAATTACGTCTTGCCGCTGGGAGCGGGCCAAGGACGAGTTGCTGGAAAAGGACGACCCATTAATGGTGGCCGAGGAGGTATGGGCACTCGACGAGGGAGCATATGACGAGGTCGCTTGAGAGGAGATGGGATATGATGGAGCGAGTCTCGTGGAGGAAGCGGGGAGGAGGTGGTTTGCGGTTGAGCGATGCGAGTAGGCGGCCGACGGATTCGAAGCGTAGTAAGGGTAGTGGTGGGGAGGATGATGCTGGTAGTGGGAAGAGTGCGGAATGGTGGCAGTGGCAGTGGTCGGCGTCGACATGATTCTGACGGTGACGGGGACGGTGACAGGACTGCTTGCTGCTGTCGATGTCGAGGTCGAAGTCGGAGTCGAAGTCGGGAATCAAGTCCCTCGGGGGGGTTCGGGGAGGAAGGAATTGCGTCGACGTCGAAATGGGGTGGATTGTGGAGGTTGAAGTTGGACGTCGGGTTGTGCAGCGTGCAGCGTGCAGCAGTGCGGTTCAGGTCAGTCCAGTCACAGTGACTTCCAGACTTCCAGAGCGCAGCAGCGGCCTTCGGCCTTGGGCTTGGGCTTGGGCTTGGGGGGGTTGGTCCTGGCGTTCGGTTGCAGGTGGAGTCCTTTGCGGTTTCCGGTTCCCACTTTCCACTTTTGAAGGAGCCAATGCACTTTCGACGTGCTGCAGTAGACTGTGGTGGAAGTCTGCGGTCGGCTCGAGGGGCTCCTTGGTTTCTTGCAGCACCCAGGAATCCGTCAGTGGACTTGAGCACTGGAGTGTGAGTGTCGCAGTATCCGTCGGTGGACGTTCTGGAGGGTGGCAGGCGCTGCTGACGACTCTCGTCAAGCAGAAACACAATCCCAGCTAGGCCGTGATTTGATTGGGGCGAATCAACACGGCAGCATAGCAACCACGCATCGATCGGACCAGGCGGAGGGACACAGTTGAAGTGCTGATGTCGTTTGTTGTTGTTGTTGTTGTTGTTGTTGTTGTTGTTGTTGTTGTTGTCCTGGCTTGCTCTGCACTGAGGTGTTGTTGACGTCGGGTTCGTTGCAAAGACTGACAAATTTACAACAGACCGTGCGCAAGGGAAGGAAAGATGCGCCGTTTACAGGTCGTGCAAGCTTGCGGAAGCACGTTGTTGGAGGAGCCCTTGTGTTGCTGCGACGGTTGCAACTTGCTCCTCCAAAGTGCAGGGCCCTCAATTCCGATGTCCCGCTAAAGTGGCAGGCTTGCGGGCAGGGCTTGGGCCAGGCTTGGACTCGCTAAAATCCCAAAAGGCCGCAACGCACATGCACACCCAGCAATCAAGCACCCTGAGAAATGAACGGCGGGGGCCAGCCAGGATTAAAAGACTCGCTTGGACGGATTGGGCGTGGCGTGCACGCCGGCGCCTGTCGCTGGGGCCGTCTTCGCAGCGCGCAGAGTTCTGAAATACGGGGAATACAAAGACTTGATGAATATGCCAGATTGTCAAAATCAATGTTTGACTGCAGGTGCCTTAGAGGTGTGATGATTGCAAGTGAGGCGATGGCCGTCGAAGGAACAGTTAAATCGGGCCTGATAATCGTAAACCTGACCCGACGAGATGGGTGAACCTGGGCGGCCAGGCAGATCCCGTTCTCCGTCTCATGATTGCCCTCTCGGCATCTCCCCCTCCACCTCAACCACAACTATCTAAACTGCACCACCGACACCATCGAAACGGATGACGATCCAGCCATCCGCACCCTCCGAATCAGTACCAGCCAGCCACACTAAACACAGATCCACCAATTCCATCCATCCCGTCGGTACTATTCACGTTCAGCAGGTGACTATATCACTAGGCACACGCGCCATTCTCAAGAAAAGGCCCAGCGTATTATTCACAGTTCGTGAACGAATTCACTTGCTTTATGCCAGTGTAGCGCTATGTTGGCCTTATCTAGGACTGCTTACATGTGCCTATCCAACGTTGCATTCACGCATTAGCCAGTCGGGCTGAGTTACTCCTGCATTATTACTATGTGCAAAACCATAAGCCAGCTGCGCGCCGAGCCAAATCTCAACCCTTGGAAGTCAGTGCTGGTGGTGAAAAAGGTCGCCACCCCCACCCAAAGTGAAGTCTTGACATACCCGTTTGAGTCGGACTTACCGTAGCTGTTCACCAATTCGAGGACTGCCTTCAACATGAATCAGCTTGTTATATTACACTCATGCTTGAAACGTGACTCTTCTAGCTACCTAGGAGCTATGATGCTGAGTCCGAGGATGCTACCGTCAATATGACAAGTCTGCCTGACGACGAGTTCGAGGTTGATGACACAAAACTCGCCCGGCATCCAGATCCCCCATCGCAACATCAGACCGCATACTTACTGTGCATTGTCTGGCCGGACGCAATAATTCTGACTGGGAAGGTCAGATCTCTCAGTGCTCACCTCCCAAGAAACCAACGCGTCATGCCGTCACACACGCACATCCAGCCTCGTCAAAATGCACAGTGTGCACAATCTCGCCTGCCCTCCATAGGTCTACCGTCCTTTACAAATCCCGCCTGACAGACAGCAACCGCGCGGTACACACACAGTAACATTATCACGGCCTGTGGAAATGATTCTAATCACATCCCTACGTGATTTTTGGCAGACGTCAGGTCTTGTGTATGTGTGTTCCCGCAGCAGACCCACTTGTGAGTCTCAAAAGATGAGATAGCCCCGAACCGGCGACCATCGCAGATTAGGAGCCCTGACATCATTTCGATGTGTGAACGGCGTGAAAGGTGTGATCGTGTCTTACGCAATCGCTATCATGGAAGTCACACGTTCGGTACGTCGCTGAACGGATCTGTGGACATACTCAGGGTCCATCGTCACTGGGACCACAAACTCACATGAATTCTCCCCGCGACTGTCACTGACTGCTCGATCTGCCTGGTGCTTGGGAGGCTCGTTCTGCGCAGGAGCCTATCGTGAGTGACTATGCGCGCAACATGAAAAACGATCACTGTCTGTCTTCTTGACCACCGGTAGCGACGTGAACACACTCACAGCCTGGCCTCAACCAGCATCACGAAGCATCCACTCCAACAGCCTTGCCAATTCACCCAATAGGCCCCACCCAGCTGAAGCTCACCTCCCATCGAGCCACACCCAGCCTTGGTTCTGCCTCATCAATCTCGCAAACCGGCAATAGGCTCAGAAGCTGAGGCAACCTCTGGCGGCACCGAGGCTGTCGCGAGTCATACATACTTAAACTTCCTCCATCCGCGCTTTTCAATTCGCGAGCGCACGATAGAGAGGACAAGATCACCCTCCACGGAAACATTGTCTTGGTCCGTCCATTCGCGCGCCCTGCAAGGACGATCCGGCCGAATCGTGGATAAATGCACCATTAGCTCTCGGCCTGGTTTTGGCAGGAAAGAAGGTTCGTCTAGACCTATTTGATGTGTGTGTGCGCGGGATGGGGTCCCGGATTTGGGGCGCTGTGCACACACACAGCGGCTGGGATCCAGACCAAAACCTCGCGGAGTAATCGCGATTCTAAGTTGCTTTGAATGAAACTCTGATAGCGCAAGGACTACTCGCATTAGCCGGCCAGCTCGGCGAGAGAACAGATACCACGGAAGACTGGATAGGTATTATCACACAGCGCTGTCTCAGCGTGCACCTTCGGTTATGTCCTTGCACGTTGTCACGCCTTGCGCGCGTATTCGCCACATGCGAGCACTTCCCGTGTTCGCGGTTCGCCGCTGTGAGCCCTGTAGACCTCCTGTTTTGGCTCGGATGAGAATGTATGGCCTGTTACATTCGGAGTATTTTCTGCGCACAGAACAATAATATATCTGGAATACTCCAACGTGGTCGAGCTGTAGACAGCCCCTACCTAGCTTGATGGTTACTCATCCCATACCAATATCTCCTCCATAGCGCTAAGTGTATACCATCGACCGCGACCGCGAAAACCAAAGGAAGCCTTTCCTCCAATTCGCAGTCAACGTTTCGAACCCCCGATCTAAATAGAAACACAGTGGAGCTCCATTGCAAGGGTCCATGATCCCAACCTCAGCCCCCGGCGGGTCCAAGCCAGGCATATCAGGATCGTGCGGGTCCCCTCGCCCCCACAAAACGGAGACGAGGCTGCGCCAGCTCAGCCTTGCGAAGTAGGTAGCCGTGCTCCTCCTTTTTCGTCTACGAGTACAACCCCCCCCCCCTAAATCATGGGATCATGAATCCATCTTTCCCAGCACCCTGGGCAAGTTCGAAACATTGCAGTAATGTGAGCAGGCTCAGCGAGGTGGATGAGCAGGTTGGACCGGTTTCGATCCTATTATTTTGGTACCAGTGGAGTCTGTGGCTGCTTGGCGGAGCGCTCAAGCAATGATTAGTCCACTGTTCGTTCCCCCTTCTGGCGGCGGAAAAATTAAACCCAGCAGCCAGAGACTGGGAATGCCATCAAACATAGTGCGCACAGTCAAATTGCGCACATATATACGTAAGTATGTGAGGCCCTGCGAAAGCCGCAAGATGAGCGTTTCGTCCGCCGCAAGCATTCCCAACCTTTAGTGCGGTTTAGAATGCCTGTGAAACGCTCTTCGGACCCGGGACTGCTGCCTTCCCTTCGGTATGGCGACACTAATGGAACTCTTGCGCGTTTCTGAACGTGCTTTATTTGGGTGCTGTGAAATTGATTCCGCAAATGTTTTGGGCCCGGACAACTTTACCATACCCGTGGGCCACTTTTGCTGTGAGCTATCATCCTGGGGATGATTGGACTGGGGGGTGGATTAGTTTGCAGCAATGCTGAGCAGTTGCTTCGTGGGCTTCAGATACGTGGTGCTTGGTGCGGCAGGAATTGCAACTGTTCAGAGGTAGGTGTGACTACAAAATGGTCCGATGGACTGGACAAAGCTGCCAACAGTCTTGGAATTAGGGTCTTTCGAGTATGTGTGATCCTTGGGTGTATTGGCCAGTCTTGGTAGGAGCTCTTGTGGCCGACTTGGAAGACCTTTAGGTCGACGGCAGTGCTTTGCTCAACATGCCCTCGACACCTCGTGGTGTAGGTAGTAGTTTAGACTGGGTGCATGTGTAGTTCCAAGCCTGCCTGAGGTATCTTGCAGATGCATACCTGGCGCTCTTATGTATCTATCCACGCCCAAGCATCGACTCTGACTGGGTAAAATTCTCCTCTAACCATCCAGTGAGGTGCCCTCAAATTCCCCTGTTGAACACCACCAAACCGCCCTCCCCACCCTTCCCATGAAACTCCTCCTCCAAACTCTCCGCTCTCACCCTCTGCCTCTGCGGAAACGCCGCCAGCGCCAACGGCAACACACAATAACTCGTCACCAATATCAGCCCCAAGTTTACCGGCGTCGTGAATCTCGGGTTCTTCTTCAGCCACTCCGTCCGCTGCAACCTGACCAGCACCAGCGGCGGCAGCACCATAATCGGACTGCTGTTCAGCACGCGACTCAGCGCCGTCTCACCGACCGCCAGCGTCGCTGCCTTGCGACTCTTTCCCAGACTCTCGACCTCGCTCTCGGCCTTGCCCTCGGCCGCGAGGCGCTGCTTGTCGGCCGCAGATAGGACGGGGAACACGTCGATGCCGGTGCGCATCTCCTCGCCGCGCATGAGGAAGACGTTGAGCGCGCCGGCGGAGGCGACGGCCGCGAAGGGCGTGAGGCGCGAGAAGATCAGGCGTGTGGAGGGCGGGAGGCGGGTGAGACGCGGGACGAGGCTGTTGAGGCCGACGGCTACGGAGCAGGAGGCGCCGACTGCGAGGGCGTAGGATTGGGCGATTTTGCCGTAGGAGAGGGGTGTGGATTTGTTGGCGTTGGCGTTGTTGATGGCGACGTTGAGGGATTGGTTGGCTACTTGCCAGAGGATTGTGCCTGTTGTCTGTGGGCGGGAGTGGTCAGCCGAGGGTAAAGTAAGGAGCTTGGGAGAGGACGGGCAGTACCTTAAGGCCGGGTGTGAGCATGCCAGCTGTCACGACGAGGTTGGAGAGGACGAAGCAGGACATGCGGAAGGGGAGGAGGACTGGTTCGCCGGTGTCTGTAGTCCCTTTGTCAGCCACGCTGTTCAACCGTATCTTGTACGCGAGAAAGCCATACCAGGGTGCAGTGTCGAGTCCACGATCTTCTTTGCATACCACAGGTCCGGGGTCATCTCCTTCGTCTGGCCGGTCTTGTATGCAATGATAGCCTGCTTGGCCTGTTCGAGTCCATGCTTGCCGACGAAGAGGGTCCTAGGTAGAGCAGAAGGCGGTTCAGCAACGGCTTCAAGACATAGTGCGCATGACTCTCGTACATCTCAAGCACGTGTTGACACCCAAGACGAAGAATCAATGGCTGCTTACTGCTATCGCAGAGTCCACATCCGGAGTACGCAAGGCAGTCTGTCCAAGCAGCTGCCCGCCCTTGAAATGTTCTCACCTCGGATCGGTAATGGCAGCAGTCTGCTGGGCGCGGCCCCAGTATGTGCTGAGGTCATATTGAGACTCTGGCAGCTCGCGATTGCCTGGGAGAGAGGCGGACATGGTGGATGATCGGTGTAGGTTCGAGGACGGTTTATCGAGGGCGCAGATGAGTTGCGGATGGTTCGAGAGTATCGCGATGGTCGGAGTAGAGAGTGTGACGAACTGAGGAGGTCTTGTCACTCAATGCACGGCAAGACCACGGCAATTGCGCTTTGTGACCTCTGAGCAAGTAGCTAGGTCATTCCACGGGGGGCGTATCGTGTTCTCGCCGACGTTATCCGCTTGGAGTATTTTCCGTTGCTTGAATCAGGGCCGCTGAAATTGGCCGATCTCGGCTCCAGATCGCCGGGGCCGGAAGGGTCCTGCCGATGCTCCGTCTACCCGACGTGGGGTAACGGGGCTGGGCAGGGATCGGGCCAGTGGGAGGCTGCCAACCAAGAGGTACGACGGTACCTCAGCTGCCCTTGGAGCCTTTGGAGCCCAACGTCAGCGAATGTTGTTGGCTGAATATCGCCAGCTTCCATGTGAAAGGTGATGAGCTTGATGAGCACACATCTTTGACGTGTTGTCTCTGTTTCCGTTCAGTCTACTGTTTTACCGTCAGTCTGTCGTCAATCAGGTCTGGACCATTATTGCTCATCGCAAGGTCATTCTCACATGTGAGACTGCGTCAACAACTCGCACAGCTTGTGTTCTTCGCCTAACGCATCGAGCCGCGAAGCCGCAAACGAAAACACCAGATACCAGACAACAAGCGCAATCATGGCGCGCAACATCCTCATGCGCCATCTCCCCTTCGCCCAGTCCACCACAACCACCCAGGCTGTCAGCTACCTACTCGGCGTCGCCCTCTTCTCCATCTCCTTCCTCGTCTTCCTCAACAGCAGCATCTCTTTCGTCATTACAGACCTTATCGGCATACATGATGGCGTCGGTGACATCGTCGGCACCCTCGGCTTCGCCGACGAGATCGTGGCCTTGATCGCGTGCCCGCTCTGGGGACTGGTGTCTGACCGACTGGGTGTGCGCTTCGTGGCCATGGTGGGATATGCTGTCGTTGGCTTGGCCTTGTTTTTGTTTGTGCAGGCGTCGAATGTGTATCCCCAGCTGCTGCTGGCGAGAATTCTGTTCGCCATTGGTGCCACGGCTACGTGAGTCTTTCTTCCTACCAACACCTTACCCAGCTTCACAAGACTGACGGGTCACATCTCAGTGCCACAATGGTAACGGCGACCCTTCCCTGCCTTACCGACGAGTCCGGCTCCGACGCCGAGCAGCCCACTCTCGTCCCTGGCCACAATCCCCGGGACAGCGTCGCTCTCTCCGTCGAGTCCGAAGCAACCATCACCCCGGAGAGCTTCACCCGCTCTATCTCCCACGATCCCGAGTCTGACTCAGACGCCATCGCCGCCCGCGACAAGACCTCCATCCTCGCCGGCTATGTCGGTCTGTTCACTGGTCTCGGCGCCCTTGTCTCTCTGCTCGTCTTCCTACCATTGCCCTCGCAGTTCAGCAAGATCGAGGGCGTCGAGTTGCCCGAGGCTGTGCAGTACTCCTTCTACGTGGTCGGCTCTATCTCCATCATCGTCGCATCCTTCGTCTACATTGGCCTGCGCAAGCTCAAGGGCGAGGAAGGGAAGGGCTTCCGCACCCTCTTCGGCATGAAGAAGGGCAACCCAGACACACCTAAGCGTGCATTCCTCCCCTACCGCCAGCTCCTCCGCGACGCCGTCATCCTCGGGGTCACGGACTCGTACATCGGCCTCGGCTACCTTGGCGGCTTCGTCGCACGCGCCTCGACCGTCGCCATCAGCGCCTTCATCCCGCTCTTCGTCAAGATATTCTTCCTCTCGCAAGTGCCCGACGAGGACGAAGAGTCGAAGCTCATCAACCAGCGCAAGGCCTACGTGCTGGCCTCCATCCTCACCGGCGTAGCACAGCTCTGCGCCCTCCTCGCCGCACCTGTCTTCGGCTACCTCGCGCGCCGCCGCGGCCGCTTCAACTACCCCATCATCGCGACCGCCATCTTTGGCATCATCGGCTACGCCACGTTCCCGAACCTGGCCTCACCCGAGGTGCGCAACGTCGACGGTCGCGGTGGCTCGCCCGCCGTCTTCCTCCTCGTTGCGCTGATCGGCATTTCGCAAATCGGCGCTATCGTCTGCAGTCTGGGCTCGCTGGGCAAGGGCGTGCTCGCGGCCGATCCGCACCGCAACGGGATCGTGCCGTCCGCTGACATGACGGAGCCGCTTGAACATGATGAGGCGGCGCCGTTGCTGGAGAATGGCACGATTAAGCCTGCGCCTAAGTGCACGCGCGTGTTGCTCAAGGGGACGATTGCCGGCGTGTACTCGTGGTGCGGTGGCGCTGCCATTTTGTTGCTGACGAAGCTTGGTGGGTTCTTGTTCGACAATTGGACAAAGGGCGCTCCGTTCTACATGATGGCGCTGTTCAATGCGATTTTGCTGGTCACAGCGCTTGGGGTGGACGTTGTGAGGCTCGGCAAGGATAGGCAGGGTAAGAGGGTCTGAGAGACTGTGGATGTGTTGTACATGTATGAGTGGGGAATGGTGATGAGCGGATAGTTGGGATACCTGGACGGTTTGGATACCATTAGAGCCAGTAGGGCGGCCGGCTTTTCTTTACCTTTTGCACGCCCTCGGGCTGTGGTCTTGAAGAGGTTGTACTTTCAGGGTTAGAACGATCCCCCAAGTTCCATTCTCGGGTTTGGAAATCAGTCACATTCTTCACAGGGCATACACTCATGAACTCACACCAGATAGAGATTTCTCTTTTGTACAAATTTCTACTCCAGCTTCTCTACAAATCTACAATTCACACACACTCCTTCCACCAAGCACCATTGTTCTCGCGCGTGAAAGTTAGCAAAAACACTGCTGGCTGTCACCGCCGCGCCTCTCGCTGACGAACGGAGGCAGGCCAACAGCGACGACGTTTCTGCGCACGAATTGCCTGCACGCGGAGCATTGCTCGTGCTCGCTGCAGTCACCGAGTGTCATGGAGGCGGAGGGTCTGGGTCATTGCCTTGAGGGTGTCTGTTGTGGGCGAGGGGGGGGGGTTTAGGCGGGCGGTGCAGGTTGGGCAGGTTGGGGCGGACATTCTTGCGGGGTTCTGTTGGTGTTTGAATTGGAATTGGGACTTTGTCTGCGCTGTCGGATCCTGGTGTATTGGTGTCTGTGGAAGGTGAGAGGTGGTGGAGAAGTGGGAGTAACTGGGTAGTGAGAGGTTTCATGGAAGGTGGCTGGGTTTATTAGATGCTGGGACAAAGTGTTGTGACCAGATAATCTGACAATGGGCTTTGAGTTGGTGTTAAAGAAAGTGGGATATCAGGATCTCTGTTGTGAGTGCTGATCTTGTACAACGTGGGTGGCTTTGTTGGGTGGGAACTGCATGTTCTTTTGTCTGCACTCGAGTCTTTTGCACCTGAACACCAAGACAATAACTTTCATAGCAAATACAAAAGAGAATCGTCACTTCAATATGGGCAGGCAAGGCGGTACAAATATGAATGTTATGCCAGGGCAGACTGATTGGAGGCAAAAAAGGGCTCCTTCTTTCTCTTTTTTTGTTCTTTCTTTTTTGTTCTTTTTTTTCTTCTTCTTTTTTCTGTGTACGACCAAGACCACACCCCATTCGTCGCGATTTTTGCACTCTTGCAAGAGCGCCAACCGGCCTTTAGTTAACAAGGGTAGGCTCCTCGGGGGTGAAGTGGTGGTGTCGACGGTGCAGTTCCATCGGCTCCTTGCAGTCATGCTCGCAAGTGGGGCACAACCAGCACCGTCTCTGGAACTCGAACGGGGCCAGGTCCTCCGTCGAAGTTGCACTACATAGTGATGTCGACGGGCACAGTCGCCTTGAAGTGCACGCCAACCTCCTCGTAGGCCTTGCGCTGCTCATCTGCAGTCTGCATTTGCGGGTCTCATCGGTTTTGTAAGACGTCTTTGAAGAACTGGGTGAGGCCTTGGTCGATGTCCTGGAGGTAGGCCAGGGTGGTTGGGTAGTGGGTGCAGCTGTTGCCTGAGTGGGTTGTGTGGGATCGACAAGGCAGGCTGGCGAGGGAGGGCTCATCAATGCACTTGTTGATGATGATCACACCCCAAGTGGGCAGACAAGACACCCAGGTGCTCAGCGCGGACGACGGGGTGGAGACAGACTGGTTGCAGATATGATCAATCATGCTCTTGACTTGGTACCAATCCTGATAGCAGTGCCTAGGAGTGGCTGTGTTGGGTCTGCATCAAAGGCGTTGATTAGTTTGGCTTTTCTTCTTTTGGGCATAGAGCAAGGCTCGAACTAGGGACCTTGGCAATAGGGACATACAATTTATGATTTTGGAACAAGCCACCACGGTCCAGCTGCGCTATGCGGTGGGCATATCCAGTGGGCGAGAATAAACGAAAAGGGTGGGGGGGATCGATATGTCTGGAATTTCCTTGAGATGGGAGATGGCTGGGTGAGGTATGGGAGTGCTTCAGGTGGTGTTGGTATCATCTGAGGGGAGTCTGAGGATAGTGTCACTCAGTTTGCGTGGGTTCCTGGTTGACTGTGTGGAGTTGCAGGTGAAGTGCTGATTTTGGGAAGGAAGTGGGTGAGGCTTAAAGGTAGGGAGGACAGTGGGGATAGCACTGCTGGGGAAGCATTGGATTTGGCTGGACTGGATGTCACTCACCACAAAATTTTGTCGCTGTATCAACTCCTTCCATCAATGTCCAAGTGTTATATCCCTGTGCAGGTGGCTATTTGCTTCTTGCCCAGCTCCATCTCCTGCCAAACACAAGCATTGGGGTGAAATGGATTTACATCGAAGTCTTGTCAGTGCAGCGCCTCTATTTACCAACGCCGAGGTGTTGTATGAGGGTGAAGATGTGAGGCTGTCTGCTTCATACCAAATTCCAACCCCAAGATAACCTTCATCTGATAATCGTCAAGCTTCAAGAGGAATTTGACACTGTAGATATTATGGACTTCCACTTCAGAAACAACAGGCCTCTTTCAAAGATAATCATGCAGCGGCAGGAGCTGGTACTGACCACCCACAGAAATACACTTTTACAGCCTTCCTGGGTCTTGCCAAAGATGTGAAAAATGCAGTGTTATGTTCTCACTGCATGCTTGAGATGGGAACCAGGTACTTGAATTCCCTCAAGATTTGGACAATCCATAGCCTTGAAAGATCAAGATACCCAGCACCCATAATCCATTGCTCCGGACAGACAAGGAAGGAGCCCAGTACTGTATTTGTTAGTATTGATAAAGAGGTTGAAGAAGATGCTGGTAATGACCCTCGGATGGCTTCCAAGCTCAAGAAGTGAGAAGCTTATCAAGGCCCAAGTAACTAGCAGGTATAAAGGAATATGGCAGTCTTCAAATGAAGGCTTCCGCTCTTGACCATGGCTGACAAGTTGACTCACTGCCTACACTTGAAGGTTTGTCCCTTCAGGCAATGACCGGGCAACTGTTGCAATTGGAGGAAGAAGAGAGAGGAGTAGAGACCAGAAAAGCCATGATGGAAGCTAAAGATGGCTGTCTGGAAAGATGTGCATACCTCCCAATATCATGGAACACAAATAGGCAAAATGCCCAGAAAGGAAGAGAGGTACGAGGTGTGAGCAAGGAACAGTCTGCCTAGATGGGTTGGCTGGTTGGTGATTTGGCATGAGCCTCTCAAGTGGGGCTGGGCCTTTGACCTTTGTTCTGCCCATAATCAAGCACTTGTGTTAGTCGAAGATCTTCGGGCGCACAGCTCCAAGGTGTAAAACGGTGCAACTGTGATATCAGTGCATGACATGAGTACTAAGGACTCGAACTATCTACTATACAGCAGCGGATCAGGCAGGAGTTGGAAGACTGGCTGGAAGCCCATCACAACTGCACATACCAGACAGAGGAAGTCGTGGCATCAACAATTCAAGTTCCATTTTCTGCAGAACATTTTCCAGTAAGGTGCATCCTCCCAAGCTTTTTTTTGAAAACCACCCAACAAGTCAATCATCCCATTTCCACGCCACAGCTCAGGTACATTGCGCAATTCGAGAAGCAGAACAGGCTGCAGTATTGCTTGGGGAGAAGAGACCATGTTGTCAGGACCCCATTGTTCGTCTGGTAGGTGGTGATTTTGATTCGTCATTTTCCGATCTCGTTTTAATGTGGGCACTGGTGGAAAACCAGATGTCTTGTGAGATAATCCCATCCAGAAAGAGAAAACTCCAGACGTCTCGCATCAGGAGCCATACATTTCATGCAACCCGTGCCTTTTCCGTCCTATCCCATCCAGTTTGTTGTCCTGCGAACAATACAAAGGTCCGTTTCCGATCACCGTAGTTCTCGGTCTGTGGTGTGTGTTTGGTGGTTGCTTAACCCAGAGAAGGGAAGTCGTTGGCACCGAAGACGGGGGCAGGGGCACCACCGCGGGGAGCACCGCGAGGAGCACCACCACGAGGAGCGCCACGAGGAGCGCCACGGTCGCCACGGGGACCACCACGGTCGCCACGAGGGGCGCCGCCGCGAGGAGCACCACGGCGGTCGCCACGGTCACCGCGGTCGCCGCCACGGCCACCTCCACGTCCGCCCCGAGCTGGGCGGTCCTCGACAGGGCGAGCGTTGTCCTCCCAGGCGATGGTCTCCTTGACCTTCTTGTTCTTGGACTTCTTGGCCTTTCCGGCCGAGGCCGCAAAGTAGTCCTCCTCGTTGGCCTTCTGCAGAGCAGTGCCCTCGGGCTCGTCCTCAACCTGGCGAATCTTAAGCGAGGTGTTGAGTTCCAGAGCAGCGGCGCGCTCGGCGAGGTAGGCGTCGAGAGTGACCTGCTTAATCTCAGGCTCCTTGGGCTCAGCCTCGACATCCTCGGCGTCAGCAGCGGCCTTCTCGGTCTGTGCAATGGCCTCGCCGGCCTGCTCGTCCTTCAACTCGGCATCGCCGTCGGTGGCGCCCCAGGATTGGGCAGCCTGCTTCTCGGAGCCGCTGTGATGATTGTTAGGTGATGAAAATGCAGCGAGCATGAGGTGTCAGAACGTACGGGGCAAGGCCCTTGGAGTGACGGTCGTCGGCAGCGCGGTGACGAGTAGCTCCGGCACCTCCACGGCCACGAGCATTGCGGCCACCACGAGCCTTGTCGCCAGTGCGCTCCTCGGTGGATCGGCCCTGGTTGGCAGAACGACCAACACCCTTGTCGTTGCGGTAATCTGGGAGAACGAGACCAGTCAGTGGATGCTTGACGAGAAGTAGTGGCTGGGGCAGAAGGCGAATGGCATACCTTGCTGGGGGCGCGAGAAGCCGGCACGGTTCTGCTGAGCGGCAGAAGTGGGCTTGGAGCCGTCGGCAGAGGCCTTAGCAGTGGAGACGGTGTCCTTGGTGACGGTCTTCACGGGCGCCTTGGGGATATCGGAGTCATCCTCGGTGTTACCTGGGAGGGCCGTTGTCAATACGTGAGGGATATGGACAGGAACGAGCACTCAGTGGCTCGATTGGTTGGAGACGGGAGAAATTACCGAGGAGCTCGAAGAGGTTCTACGAAGACGAGTTGGGTTAGCGACCATGCGTCATCAAGAAAGCCAATTGCCGGAAGGGAAAGCTGAAGAACAGGAGCGTGTGGATGACGGTTGGCAAGCAGAGTGGCCAAGACGAGGCAGGTTGCATGTATTGCGACCAACAGCACGAGCGAGAACGGGCAAAGTGAGCACCGGACGAAGGTGACGAGTAGAGATTCCAGAAGTTGACGGAGTGAAGGAGCAAGCTGAAGGTGAGGCTGGTCAAACGAGACCTCGAATGGACGTGAACGTACCTTTGAGGCGACCGACATCTTGTCGCCTGGCTCTGCGCCTTACTGCAAGGCGTAAAAGTCAATGCCAACAAAACCCTACTACGGAGGATTTGCGAAGATTGTGAGCTGGAGGAGAAACGCTCAAACAATCAAGACCCAGAAGGAGTTGGTGGTGGTGGTGGTGGTGGAGGGGAGGGCGCGGGCGGGCAAGCTCTCCTGGTTGAGTTTTGGGCCTTGGAAAGGTGCGAATTTTGCGCGGCCCCAGGCTGGGAAAGGCCCACTAAAGCCTAGCGCGGGGCCAAGCAGCACAGACCATGCGGAAAACAAGGATTATGTAATCGGCCCGGAGAGGAAACAGCAGGAGCGCTGGAGCGCGCGGTTGCCATTTTTGACCGGCAGCATTGATTTCCAAGGCTTTTGGTGCACAATTGTGCCGCTGCTTCTTGCTGCAAGCAATCTCCGTTAGGGCTTTCTCATCCATGCTGTGCCTGTACTGTCTCGTCCTGGCATTGCCAGCAACTCAGTGCCTTCAGATACCATAGTCGCTACAAATCATCAGACGTTTGTTTTTGTGCTCCCTTCGTCGTGTTACTTGCCGAAGCCGTCGTGTGCTCAATCCGTCAATGCGGCGAGGTCGCAGATTGGATCTCAGGCTGACTTGGCCAGCCTCGTGACAGACCGACAGCTTGGAGCATCCTCCACTCGGAACGCCCCGCTTGGAACGCCACAGCTCAATGTCACTGTCACTGTAGGTCACAAGCCGAGTCAGTTCCGCAGCAGACGACTTGTGAGGTACATCCGCCAATAACGCGACGCGCCTAGAAACTTTCGCAGTTGGATGCTCTCATCGCAAAGGGCCTCTCGTCGCCATTGACAACCTCATCTTCCTTCATACTCAAGACTCATCCATGACCTCGCTTTCTGGCGCCATTAGCGTCAAGATGCTCTCTTCGAGACTATCTTCAGTTCCTTGTCGGCTCGCTTCCTCACAATTCACCCGCTCATTCTCAAGAGAGAGTGCCGCTGGGCCTCGCGACAGACCAACAAGTTCAACACCAAGGAGTTCGGCATCAAAGAGTCCGGCATCGAGAGACTTCGCACCCAGCACATCGGTGTCAAGGAGTTCGGAACCAAGGAGTGCTACCCCGAGAAGTTCAAGGCCAAGCAATTCGACACCAAGGCATTCGGCTTCAGCAGCACATGAAAACACCACAAAGCCCACCAGGTCGCTCACTAGATCACCCAACGCAGCACCCAGGAGAGCCCCCGCTGTAGCTTCCTTCCCAGCTCCCGTCACAGCAGCCGCCACACCCCCCATCGCCTCGAGGATCAGCCGCAAGGAAAAGGACCTTCTCAAGATACAAGAGAACACCGGCCTCGTCAGCGACAAGGAGAAGCGCGTCCTAGCCACCAAGGAGGAGAAACGCGCACGATGGGCTGCTCGCATGCAACTCGAGCACGGTGACGACTGGGAGGCCATCGTCGCCAAGTTGGAGCGCACGAAAGCCCAGACCCGCGCCAGGTTGACTGATGGTGCAACGCCTGTCAAGAAGAAGAACCGCTGGACCCAGCAGCAGAAAGACGAGCATGTTGCCGCCAAGGCCGAGAAGAGGGCCCTTAAGGAGGCGAAGCGGGCCAAGGAGCGCGAGGTCTCAAAGCTGAAGCGCAGTCCACCAAGGCGTGACACTTCCTCCTGAGGCGTAAAGACTCGGATGCTGTACTGCCTCTTGCGCGCCTTGCACGCATCTGTATACCACAGTACAGGCTCGGGTGGCCTGTAGGTGCCTGTAGGTGGCACTACGAATACTCGCCAGGCCAACAGGACTAGTCTGCGCTTGAGCATGCGCGCAGGCTTAGCCTTGCGAATCGCGAAAGCACAGCCATCTTGCAGCCCGTCCGACGCAAATCTACACCTGGCCCACAGAGACAACCACTTCGTCGGCTCTTGCCAGCGCCATTGCAATGATTCTGCCGCTTGACATAAGACACGGTTGTCGGGTCGGAAATCCTTGCCGTGTGACCTTACGAGTAGTAGCAGCTCGCAATGATTGATCTATCTGCAGCGAGCAACGCACAAGCCGATCCGTGGTTGCGTTGGCAACTCCCCAGAGTCCTAGACAGTATCAATCTGGCTGAGGCTGGGTATTCGAAGCCTGACCAGATCCTGCCGCAACGGGTCTAATCACTACTAAGTATCTGTCCTCGACGAGATGCTCGCCCTTCCACCTCAAGGTTGACCCGTTGAGCATGGTCGAACCTTGATCCACTCCATATACCCAGGCACGATAGCTTCAGGCCGGACCAAGAAATAGACCTTTCTGTATTCAGAGACTTCACCAGTCTCGTCAACCCTCGTCTTTTTCTCCTCGGTGATATCAGCAGTCCTCACGCGTACCTCATCTACCGGCATCGGGGCCACCTCTAAAGCAGCATCAGGCTGTTCAGGCCATGCCGGGGCCAGCTTCACCTCATGCTCCAATTCTGTCAACCGCAATCCGACAGCGTACAACAATCTCGTTGAAAAAAGATTCTCTTGATCGTACGCCACCTGCAAAATATGCTGCAGCGCCTGAATGCGCAAGTCCAGTCGTCGACACTTCAGCACAATAAAGTAAAGGAATGGCATGAACCCCATCTCGAAGCTGAAAATCCGCCGTGGCTCGGACGCTGATATCCTTCGATCTATGAGCTCCTGTGAGAGGCTCAGGATTGCCTCAAAATCCACCATGTACTCATCGAACGTCATCTCGCTGTGACCGATGCAGCACGCGACCCATACTTGGCCCGTGATGCATTCCATCTCGCGAAAGAGATGGTTTTCATATTTTTCATTCGGCACCGCAAGACTACTTCTCTGTTGTTGCAAGTGCTGCCGCCAAGCGATCAAGCTGGCGAGGGCCCCCAGCTGTTCGTCGATCAGTGTGTCTGGGATCACCGACCACCGCAGTGGTCCCTGACGATGGCTGAGACCCATACGAATAACACGGACGGCGCGATTGACGAGGGAGTCCCAAGCAGCGCTCGATGTGTCGAAGCCCGCCTCCTCACTGTCCACACCGGCCGAAACCAGCCCAACCGGCTCGGGAAAATCCCCAGCTTCTGTACCAAAGAAGTACGGAAATGTCGCCAATCGCAAGAAAATCGGCTGCAACTCGTCCTTCGCCCATCCAGACAAGCCAGCCGGCATATTGTTGCAAATCAAAATCCCATGCCGACAATGCTGGATAGCCATCTGCTTGTCATCTTGCATCGCCTCAATGCAAATAAACAGCAAACAAACCAGCAGCACAATATTCCGATCCACTCCTGCCGCTTTCACATACCCCAGCGCCTGGTTGTAATGCCCAATAGCAAACCCGGCCCGCTCCATCCTCATCGACTTGTCGCCCCCAGCCGCACTCGCCGTCGCGCTGCTAAGAAGCCGTTCCTCGTACAACGCACTGATAGCCGCCAGCGCATGCCGCACGCTCGGCTCTACCCGACTGACCTGGGCAACAAGGACGGTCCAGAAGCGCACGCTCGAGTGCCGGCTGAGCGCGGGCGCGACTTGTGCACGGAAGAAAGCCAGCGCGCGGGATTCTTGCACGTCGGTGGTGATGATACTGGTTGGGCTGCGGACGAGGGGCGGTGACGGTGCTGCGAGGAGTTGTAGTGATTGGGAAGCTGCACTGCAGGTGCCGGCGAGGAGCTGTGCCCAGGAGTACTGCGCTTGGCCTGTCACTTCAGGGTAGCCTGGGCATGTGCGTTTTGTGCGTGTACAGCGCCGGCAGGAGGGTTTGGTTTCGTCGCATTTCACTTTGCGCGCTTTGCAGGTGAAGCAGCCCGTTTTGGCTTTTGTGCTGCCTAGCCTGGCCATGGCAAGGGCGCTGCAATGTAGACAGTGATAGTTGCTAGCGAGGAGCGGATTGCGTGGGGCTTGGCGAGGAAATCGGGCAGTGATCAGCTCAAGGGACAAGGATAAAACGAATATGAGGAAGTTGAAGAGGATGGAACACCGAGGTCCTGGATACCTTGTGATCTCATCTGGAATGTCCCTTGTTGTGTATGTAAGCTGGACGACGTTGTCTTACGCTGCTCAGCCTCCATGCCGGGAAGGATTTAGGCTACACTTTGACGTTCACTACTGCGGCTCGTGTCAGCCCGATGTCGCATCGCACATACTCTACACTATTCACCAGTCACCAAAGCCGCCTTCATCTTGAAGGTTTCACGAGGCTGGAACATTTGCATTGTTCCTAATCTGTACAGCCTTGCGGTCGTGTAGTATTGCAAAAGGCACGTTTTCCAACATGCATCGGCGCCAAGGTAATGCTGGCATACCATCCGGGTCAACGTCCCGCCCGTCGCAGGTGCCGGTGATCCCCTCACTTAGGTATGCAGCCGGAGATTTCCCCACACTCAGAACGAAACGACTTCTCATGATCGCACTCAAATATCCTTACGCTAACACACCAAGTAGTCGCTTGCACAAATGAAGATGACGTCCAACCCACAATTCAACGACAAAACAACAGGCACAGAGGCCGCCGCAGCCCTGGGCGCCAACATCAAGGACAGGAATGGTGCGTAGCCCCGGTCACAGCGGTCACCCTAGCCGTCCTCCCTAAGAATGCCAATTGCTGATGAGGTCTGGCTAGTCATCATCACGGGCATCAGTCCGACGTCGATCGGCGCTTCGACGGCATTAGCTATTGCATCGCAGGCGCCGAAGAACCTCATCTTAGCCTCTCGCACAGCGTCGAAGGTCGATGCTGTGGCGGCGGATATTGCGCAGAAATACCCCGAGGTCACGGTGCATAAGGTGGCTTTGGATCTGGCTTCGCTGGAGTCAGTCAGGGCTGCTGTGGGGAAGATTGAGGAGATTGTTGATCATGTTGATGGTAGGTACTCGCTTCTCCGGCGTTTCCTGCCACCGAAAGCCTGGGCAACGCTTTTGACCTAATTACCCAACAGTCCTCATAAACAACGCTGGCATCAGCCACCAGCATCGCGACGAAATCACAATGCCAGACAACACCGTTGTCGATCTGCAGTTCTTCACTAACCACCTCGGGCCATTCCTCTTGACTCACCTGCTCCTCCCCAAGCTTCGCGCCGCCGCGAGCTTGCAGTCTTCTCGCAAAGGTGCCACGCGCATAGTCAACCTCAGCAGCCACGGCCACAAGCTCTCTCCTGTGAGATTCCATGACTACCAGATGTGAGCGCACCCCACTCACCTATTCGCATAACACTTCCACTGCTAAACCAAGCTAGCCACCACTATGTATACGACGGCGTCCCAGAAAGCCAGAAACCACCCCCCAACCTCCCCCCGGGGTTTCTCCGCCTCATCGACGGCTACCCGGGCTTCATCGGCTACGGGCAAGCCAAAACCGCTAACATTCTCCACGCCACGGAGCTCTCCCGCCGTCTCAAGAAGAGCAGCGACGTCGCTGACAACAACATCCTCGCCCTGTCCGTCCACCCCGGCACGATCGAGACGCAGCTGTCCCGCGACCTCGACGCCGACGGGTGGAGCATGATCAAAGGCACGGCGCCGGGCGGGAGCTGGAAAACGCTCGACCAGGGCGCGGCGACGAGTGTTGTGGCGGCATTCGATCCGCAGATTGCGGACCTGGATGTTGGTGGGGAGGTGGTGGGGTATATGGCCGATTGCCAGCTTGCTGACAATGAGGTGGCGGAGCATGCGAGGGATGGGGCTAATGCGGAGACGTTGTGGACGGAGAGTGAGAGGATGTTGGAGCTGAGGACTGGATTGTGAGGGGGGGTCATGTTTTTTTTTGGGGGGGGGGGGTTTCTGGTCTCAAGTGAGGAACCTAGAACTCTCAGACTTGTAGTTCAGTATATCTGAAAGATATTTCACTTAGAGAGGCTGTTGATGTACCATGGGAGGCCTCTTGCAAAGTTGCTTGGCGTTGTGAAAATGAACCGGGCTTGATGCCGTTGGTGATGCCACGACATCTACATGCATGATGCATAGCTTATTATGCCTCTTTGCGGCTCAAAGTCGTAGTCAGCACCGGCTCGAGAGCTCCATAGAATCAGGCAGCTACGCTGCTTGTGCCGATGGTACCCAAATGTGTCCTCGCGGCCGACATAAAAGTTCAATCCAAGCCTTACCCAGCCATCTTCTGTGTTTTCCTGTCAAGTCTCGTAGCACATCTGCCATCTCCATCTCCATGCCAGCCATATCATCACTAAGATGCCAGTCACACTCAAGATTGTGGACCATCCGGCAACGAACTGGAAAGCCGGCTCAAAGGTTTCATCCTCCTCCGAACTCCTCAAAGGCGCCTGTCCGACACAGCATGCGCGCTGCGAGCGCATCGTCCAGTGCTCATTTTCAACAAGCTCTCTACGCTCGCAGCACACCTCGGCCTCCCACAATGGCCTCGTCTGGTCGGCCTACCATGCGTACAGCACACACCACCACCTCGTCCTCCGCCCCGAGGACATATGGTTTGCGATCCTGACGCAGCTGAGCTTCTATATCAACGCCCACGCCGAGGAGTTGCGCTCCTTCTTCGTGGCGCACGAGGGCCAGAAGCACCTGGAGGTGATTAGCGACTTGAGGGACTTCGGCTACATGGCCCGTATGATGACTGGGCTTATCGCCAAGAATGTGGTTGATCGGGGCCTGCGTGACTGGGTTATGCCCGCGTTCAGCACCACGACTGAGTGCGATAAGGTCGTTGGCGCGGTGTTGTTTATGGGCGCGATGCAGAAATACTTCACGTTCGGGTTCACTGTGATGTGCGGCATTCCCTCTGTTACTTTGCTTGGTGAGGTGGAGGACTGGCGGGAGATGCTGGGTCGTCTTGAAAGCCTTGAGCTGCTCGGCGAGGAACCCTCAGTATTTGCTGGGATGCTCAGGCCTATTCTCTCGCACATGGTTCTATCCTTCGACGATCCTACGAGTGCGCGGGTTGTAGACTTCTGGAATACCGTCGTCCACCGAGTACGACTGTTCAGCGGCACAGACTATCTCACGGGCTGGCTGACCGCATTTTGCTTCTGGGACGAGGATGGACGTGCGAAGCAGCCCGCGCAGAATAACAATCTGTTCGGGGATGTTCTGTATCCCCGCGTCGATGTGGATAAGGTCCCAGCAGGGTCTGCCTCTGTGCCTGTCCTAGTGAACGACAATGGGGACAAGTATGAAGCGACGATGGTGGCAGGATCTGTCGGGATTCTCGCATTTGCGGCTGTGCCGCCGTCAGCACCACCATCATCATCGGCTATTGAAGAAGTCAGCGCTGCCCGCCCTATTACTGACGTACATGCGTCGTTCTCGGGTGGTGCCGTAGCCAATATGTCGCAGATGCAAGACGAGGCTGGCACCACGACCGACGCGCCTAATACTGTGCAGCCGCTATCAGGATGGTGGATATTTGAGAACAAGGACGGCAGAGAAGCAGGGAACAGGGTTGGCGAGGAGCAGCGACTCAGCGAGCAGCCCTCGGGCGCGCTGCACGATGAGTTGGGCGGAGACGGCGTTTTGGAAGATTTCCATTATGCTGTGAAAAGGCAAGTTGGCGTCTCTTGCTTGAGCTTTCCAGTAGGTAAGTAGCTGTGGACAGTGGTTCAGAAAAGGCTGCAAATCACCTGGGTTCCAGAATACGGTTATCCCAAAGCCCTTGCCTGTACTCTAGGTACTTGAGATAATTCAGGGGTTGTGGTGCACGCATCGCAGCTTGCGAAGCTCGAGGCGACGACCTCGAACTCATAGCTCAGGTCATCGCCAGATCACTGCCGTAAAGGTTCAGAATTTTGAGTAAAAGGCGTCTCTGGTTCAACTTGTTGCGCTCATGAAATTCAAAAGATAAACGTGGGTATCAAGTGGCATGCACAGGGCTGCCCTTGAATCAAAGGCGCGCGCACAAATCTACGCCACAGTCTACAACCTTCCTATCCAAATGATCAATGTTCACGTTGGACCGAAATGCTAGACGATCGATGTCAGAAAAAGCAATTCGAGGGGCCGATGGGGGAGTGCGGTGCTGGTGGTGTTCACAATCAGGTCGCCGGGCATCCAAGTGGAGGCGCTTGGGCTGGAGGATCTGCAATACTTTCTTCCTCGACACTGGCTCCGGAACTGGGTTCTGATAGCGCCAGTATGGATAGGTGGCGAGATAATGAAATGTGCCCTTCCGCAATAGCTGCAATAATCGCTTCTTGACCTCGTCGCCGTGGCAGATGCTTCCTTTCCAGGGTGTTATCCGCACAAAGAGACCTACAATAGTTATGCGTAGCGTAAAATCAGGCAATTTTGGACTGTTCGTACAGCTGCAAGACCGTAATTATGGTGCAGACCGGTGAGTGCCATGGCAGCTTTGCTGCGGATCCAAGTTTTGATAAGTCACATCCTTGAGAAGGTGGCTAACAACGGCTCGGAATAACAGAGATAGGCGATAATCACTGGTCACAGTTGTGGCTTTCACAAAATTATGCAACAAAGAGGCCGGCAGCACCTGAAGACTCCGTCTATGATGAGAGAAATGAGCTTTCGCCATGATTTGGAATCACAGGGAAGAGTCCCACGTTGAGTAGTTTGGGTAGTGTCTTGAGCTAGGGTTGGAAAAGAAGAAAAGTATTGGATTCGTAGCTGGCCCGATTTCAAAGAGACTCACCAAGCTGCCGATGACGATGGAAGATGAGGCGAGCGAAACTCATAAGTCTTCCGAGATTCATAAGTTTTCCAGCGGGGACCAACGCCGCAGTAAGCTGCACGCCCTCCACCAGCCGAGGCGCAGTGGGTCCAAGTCGCTCAAGGATCTTGCTATGCACCTCGTTGATCCGGTGATTCGGGGCCTCGCTTCAGATGCGAACTGGGACCAATCAGGAAAGTGACAATCGCCTGACGCGCAATTGAGTCGAGATCCGCCTATGCCCCGCCATGCCAATACCCACTAGGTAGCCCTGCAAGTCATTGTCCCCGTGGAGTTGTGGGTCCTTTCCTAGCGGGCCGGCGCCACGAAACCGGTGCATAGCGGGCTCATGCCCGCGCTTCAAGACAGCTGCGGACTTCACAAGTTCCAAGTAATTTTACATATATACCCATTGTAGCTGTATGAAACTTGAATTAAGTGCGGGTGTTGACTTCCATGGACGACAATGCTTGAATTTTGTAGGTAGTTCCAAGGTTTTGATCAGTTTGGCATGATTTCCGCCGCACGTACACGTATGGTGTTCCTTCGATCCATTCCCATCTTGCGCAACTAAACTTGTGCTGCTCAAGTAACCCCATTGAACGTACCATGTGCTTCTGTCGAGGAATTGTGCTTTTGAACCAACTCCGTCTCAGAATCGCGGGACCCGATGCCTCTCTCAAGCCGAGTGATGGTTCCCATGCCAATATCCTGCTGCCGGCTCGACCTTGACCTTTTTCTTCCTTCCCAGGAGACAGATTTTTTTGCAGAATCGTGTTCTCCTCCCCTTGCCGTACCTATGAGTTGCTTCTTATAATGGTGCCAGAGTGAGGCCAAGGCCGGTAAATTGAGCGCAATGTTGGCAAATTGGATCTCCAGCGCCACCAAGATGATCATCTTTGCCACGTTGTATGACATATCATACGTTTTGGATGCCACAGCCAGGGCAGCTGTCATTTGCAAAACGAAGGGAAGGCGAACGGCCGACAGAGCAAGAGATGCGAGACCAAAGCAAACGACAGACAGGATGCCAAGCTTTCTTCGTCCCGACATTTGAAGGTTGATAATGGTACGGATTGGGAGGATAAGAATGAACAAGTCCACGGAGATCGTCTGTGAAGAGTTAGCTGACAACTACTAGTAGACGATTGTTCTTCAAGACTGGTGTGTAGACGAACAAGAATTGGTGGGACCACATTGGGAATGAGCGTTGCTATGCAACTGCCCTCCGTCGCATGAGTCAAAGGTTCAATGATCCTGATGAACGGGGTACACTGAAAGAACACAATGAATCTATTTTTCAAAAATTAGCTGATATCGAACGAAACCGCGAGACGACACAAGACGAGAAATAGATGCAGCAGCTCACATGATCGTCGTTAGAACAGCTGTGTTGTAGGCCATTCCAGCGAAAACGAATTTCCGAAAAACTGGATCTGGTGATAGCCGAAGATAGAAAAGGCAAAAGCCCATCTTGATCAAGAAGTGCATGAAGTATATCAAGACTTGTTCAATGAATAGGACTTTGAAGAAATAATCCGAGTAGTATGTGCACGTTTCGTCCCATTGTCTACCCGAGAACTGTCAGGAAGCTGTGAATAAGTGCCACAGAATGTTCACTGACCGTCCACAACCAAGATTGAGCCATGATTGAAGTACGTATTGCTGACCAAGTGTGATGAGCTGTGATTTGAGAAGTCAGCATTGGCCAACAAGATGTGAGGGTGGCGTTTCCATACGAAGATCAAGACGGCACACCAATCATCCCATCCCCAATTGCGCATCACAGATGAACGGCAATAAAACCTCAGCAATGAGGTAACAGATCCGATACAAAAGCTGAGCCACACTGCTGCATATGCGCCAGGCTGCAAGCCTTCCAACTGCGCCATTGGAGACTAGAGTTGATGCTGTCAGTCGTTGGTGCGATCTAGTTCATGAGTCGCGAGAGAACCGAGGAGGAGAGCGGCTCTGAGGACTTGATCGCAAATTCTGGAGCAGCAGGATGTGTGACGTTTTCTATCATGTTGAATGAATCAGCAGTCAGTTTATTGCATCGCACACCTGCTCCTTTTGCACACAGCAGGTCAGGGCCCACTCATTATTGGTGTGATCATGTCGGAACTACCCTGAGACGCAACCCCCACGATTGATAATGCAGATTACTGCTGCAAGTCAGCTCCTCGTCCATCCAAGACAGATCATCTGCCCTGAAAGACTCAGATTATGCCTCATTACCCCGGCCTCGGATTCCAACCTTGCAGCTTTGACCAGCCTGTTTCGTGACCCTCGAAACAGACACGTCGGACGCAGCCCCAATCGAGAAGGCCTTATGCAGGTGCGGTGATCCATCCTTCAGCATGCATTTGCGTCGTATTCTCGGTGTTCCAGCCACTGCAGGTCAATGATTAAAATGACCCATACGTAGGCTCCACCTTTCGTGGCTCCTTCAACGGGTCCAACCGCAGGTGTTTTTGTGGGGCAATCAGACGACATGATAGCGAAGTGGCAGAGTGGTAGCCATACCGCCATGGAGAAGATCTCAGCTGACTGCATACAGGCCAGATCTTCGCACCGAGATCACCTCTTTCACAACGAATATTGCATCCCTCGCACAATACGACATCTGAAGCTGCGTGGTTCAGTATGTTGCCACTGACCCTCGGAGCCAGCGCGGCAGCCCTCGGTCTAGCTTTCCACCAGCTGGCTCGAATTATCGATTTCGAACGGACTCTACTGCAGTTTGTTGCAGTGGAAGTTGTGGCTTTCTTTGCCCTCCTCTTCTTGTTTGTGCACGGCGAACTCGATGGTCTCCCGGTTGCTCATGCTTTCGTCAACACTATAATCCTGCAAAGCATATTCCATGCCAGTCTCTTGCTGGGCATCGGGATATACCGCCTGTTCTTTCACAGATGTGGGAGTTTCCCGGGTCCGTTGGGCTCGAAAATCACACAGTGGTACTCACTGTACCTTCATGCAAGACGAGGCCAGTACCACAAAGAGTTAGCAGGGCTTCATGCTCAATATGGGGACTTTGTGAGGACTGGTATGTGTCTAAAAACAGAACAAAAAAAAAAGCAGTTTTCGAGACTGACGAAGATCGAGTCTGACATCGAGCAACTCTAGGTCCTAGAGAAATCACAGTCTTCCGAGCGTCCGCAGTCAATATCTTGCACGGGCCTGGATCCGGATGTCACAAGTCAGTGATTTATGATCAGATCGATACCGACTCGAGGAACAACTCAGTCCACATGACACGGGATCCAGCACTCAGCCGGCTGAGACGTAAAGCATGGGAAAGAGGACTCTCGTTCAAGGGTGCGATTCTGCTGTCGATACTCAAGTCTTGCACAAAGCTGACACCATCAAGCACTCGACATGTATCAGCCGCGGATCAAGTCGAAAGTTGATCTACTTGTGCAAAAGTTGGCTACAAGTTCTGGGAAGCCAATGGATGCGACCAAGTGGTCAATGCTGTTCGGATTCGATGTGATGGGCGAAGTCGGCTTCTCCACTGATTTCCAGAGCCTCCAGAATGGTATGGAGCATGAGGCGACCAAGCCTCTCCATGAGTCTATGGGTCTCGCATATAATGTTGGGGCTACGCTGCCTTGGCTTCTGTATATCATTGTTCGCATTCCTGGTGCTGCTGGAGCAATGGAAAAATTTGTGAAGTTGTGCAGTGGACAATTAGAAGCAAAGAAAAAGGTGAGTCTTCCGACATCTTGTGCTCTTCTCTCCTCATGCTGAATCTTGTATTTTACCAGCTATTCGACAGACAAGAACACCCTCGGGACCTCATCTCGTGGATGTTGAAAGCCGTTGACGAGAAGGATCCTTCAGCAGCCCCTACGAAGAAAGCACTTGATGAGGACTCTCGTAATTTGGTTGTGGCAGGGAGGTATATTGGTTTCAAAGTCATCCTTCAGTGTATTTTCACTTGACCATTCTGACAGTTGATGTGACTAACTTGTCTGCAGCGATACGACAGCTACAGCTTTGGCCCACTGCCTATTTTACCTTGCAAGATATCCCGAGGCCCAGAGAAGGCTACAGTCTCTTATCGATGAAGCAGCACCTGGTGGTCATCTCAGTAGTAGCTGGGACTACGAGAAGATCAAGAACGTCAAGCAGCTCGACGAGTTCATATTCGAAACACTACGTTTGAAGCCTGCTCTCAAGGTCGGAGGCTCACGTCAGACACCAGCTGAAGGTATCAAGATCGACGAAGTCTACATCCCCGGTGATGTAAATGTCGTCGTCCCAATGGAGCAAATTCAGCGCGATTCTCGATATTGGCAGCAAGCGGATATGTTCCTGCCTGAGAGGTGGGGAACACGACGCGTCGAGTTGGGAACTGATCAATCTCCCTATATGCCATTCTTGCTTGGTACGTTCTCGAATACGCGCTACATTGCTTAACAATTTTATTTCTCGGCTAGTAGAACTTGAAGGACTTCAGGATGTCTCTCATCTTGAGTTCACAAGCTCAGAATGTCTCGAACATGCACTGACAATTCTCAGGTGCCTACGCCTGCCCAGGAAAGAACCTCGCGCTTCTCACCTTGCGAATGTCTCTTGCAGCCATTCTGTCGACCTTTGACATCAGTTTTGCGCCCGGAGAGGATGGAACTTCGTTTGAGAATGATGAGCTGGACACCTTCGTAGTGACATTGGCTCCGTTGAAACTACGATTCGATCCTAGACCTAGGGTGTGATGAGCCCAGGGACATCAGGAGGTTCACATTCAGCTTAACCGGGTCGTATATCACCTCTTTGACTTGGTCTGTGTTCAATTCCCAGAAATTTGATCCATCATTTGCTGTGGGGCAGATAATCGCTTGTGGGATCTATAGCCGCCTGTGAAATCGTCACTTCTAGGATGATCGAAAGTTTGTTGCTCTCTTGCACAGTTCCCATCTGTGGGACAACTGTGCAACTTGCTGAAGGAGTAAAGAGGTCTGACGAAGTGTTTGAAAGCTTAATTAATGCACTCACAAGCCAATAATACTGGGCAAGGTGGTCTCTGAATGGCCCAACTTCAAAGTGGTTGAACTGCCTCCATAAGTAAGTCGTACAAGGGCGTGGAAAATCAAGTTTACTCAGATCTGGAAGGCTACTCCCTAGTGGAGGTAAGGTAGAGAGAGACCTAGAGACAGCCATGTGAGTTCGTAATTCATATTGTAAATCGCCGATCTATCTGCTTTTTCTAGCTACGTCCTCCAAACTCTTCCGTGCAGCTTGAGAAACGCTCCAACCAGCAAGCATGCAGCATCCGAAGGACATCAACTCCGGTCCTCATAGGCTCCAGAGGCCTCTGAGACTTCAGTTCTCAGGACTAGGTATATTCACCTTCCGACACCATCCTCGTTCAGTGGCGACGAGCAGCCGCGGCGGCTGTGTTCTTTGCAGGCGCAGCTCCAGCTGCCTTGGCTGAATTCTCTCCTGCCTTTGCTCCAGCAGCGCCCGTGGCCTTTGCGGCGCCCTCGCCAGCTGCGGTAGCCTTTGCGGCGCCTGCAGCACCCTCGCCGGCGCCCGCGGCCTTCGCCGTGTTCTTTGCGGCACCTTCCCCTGCTGCGGCAGCGCCTGTGGCCTTTGCAGCACCCTCGCCAGCTGCGGTAGCCTTTGCGGCGCCTGCAGCGCCCTCGCCGGCGCCCGCAGCCTTCGCCGTGTTCTTGGCAGCACCTTCTCCTGCCGCAGCGGCGCCCGTAGCCTTTGCGGCGCCCTCGCCGGCCGCGGTGGCCTTCGCCGCGCCAGCGCCAGCGCCAGCTGCCTTCGCCGTGTTCTTTGCAGCGCCCTCTCCCGCGGCCGCGGCACCCGTGGCCTTTGCAGCACCGGCGCCGGCACCGGCAGCCTTCGCGGTGTTCTTCGCGGCCGCCCCTCCTGCAGCAGCGGCACCAGTAGCCTTTGCGGCTCCACCAGCCGCGGCTGTGTTCTTTGCCGCAGCAGCTCCGCCAGCTCCAGCTGCCTTGGCCGTGTTCTTGGCAGCTGCCGGTGCCGCCGCCGCAGCTCCAGCACCTGCGGCACCAGCAGCGCCGGCGTCTTTGCCCTTTCCGCCCAGGCCTCCGAGAAGACCTCCGAGTATCTCGGCTAGCTGTCTGTCCTGGAGATCGTGGACGTCTGCGGCTCTTGTGTCAGGCTGGGCAGCGGCAACGGCCTGCGTACGAGTATATCAGTGACATGATCATGATCGCAGGAGCTCATATATACGAGTACTTACGCGACGGCCTTCAAGGCCGGCTCTAGGGTCAACAGCCGCGGCTGACACCACAGCGAGAAGGGAGAGGAAGTGAATGACCTGCATTGTGTTGATGTTTGAAATATTGCTAGGTATCGGATATTGTAAAGGAAATAAAAGACAGAAATGAACGGCTTAACCGATATAGAGTTGCGAAAGAAGTTTACAGAATAAGTAGCACAGTTGAAGCACAAGACAAATTCTATTCGAGGACTGGACGTGATCCGTCTCTTATGAAGCACCCACCTTCTCCTGTCTCTAGGTCTCGGACTCTCGGCGTCTCAAGTAAGAGGCCACAACTACGACCAGACGGTCTCGCCCATCTCTCACAACTTGCCATCAGCGCTTCCCTATAAGGCAAGAAAATGAGATGGTTGTGACCAGTCGCAACATCCGTAGTGTGGTCCGAATTCTTCTGAAGCGCACTTTGTAAGGAGTTGCATGGTGCCCGGTTGGTTTCGTTTCAATGTTCGGACGAATCCACATTTGCAGATCGGCCCCAATGCTAAGTGGCCGCGAACTAGTGCGATCGAACCTTAAACTTAAGCATATATAGTAAGGCTGCGCGGTAGTGCATGCAAACAGAATTCAGACGGGCATGCGTCTGAATACTGCCCAGTTGTGTCATACTATATTTGTGCAACACTCTGAGCTTCGAAGAGCGAAATCGAACACGCTAGCATACTGGCATCTAGAACGGTGGAACTTGGTAGAATGTTAACTGATAGTAAGAGACAGAACATGAAGGATCTCAACACATGGGGATATTTATATATCATTGCAACATTGTCGCAAAAATAGCTACCAATGCTTTCGCACTGGCCGGGCACTTATATCCGTAACACCCCCCCCCCGATTTTCTTGTACTTCAAGTAAATCTGTAATATTTTAAAGGGCCCCCTTTAGTAGTCTTGCAAGTCATATACTCTAATTCTATAAGCGGTAATTCTTTATGTTTCCAGTTTAGAACTTAGTGTCGAGCAACGGACCTCGCGGTGCCGATGTAATGCGCAGAAAATGTCTTTAGGGGGTAAAGGTAAGAAAGTAACGCGTTCCACTTAAATCAAGGACTTATAAATGTCGCAAAAGTAGCTACTAGTACTTTTGCACTAGCTGGGCACTTATATTCGTATTGAGACTCGGAAATTCACGGTCCGCACCTCACATGTGAATGTGGTAGTGTTGTGCGTTTCCAGTAGCTATCTGCGGAATATAGTGCACCATCAAGAATGATCAAGAATGGTAAAAGTGATTAGATCTTTTGCCTGTAGGGGCGAGTGGTTCTCAAGCTCACATTCGTAGATAAGAAAACTTAATCGTGCACTGATTTTGTTCATTTTGTTGGCCACCTAGACATAAGTTTAATCGCCAACCCCCTTTGCCCACGTTAGGATTGGCCAAGCAAAAATACTGTACGCAAATCCACCATATAAACGACCCCCTGCAAAACAGTATTTTAAAGAAGTTCTTAGTGTATAAATCTAAAGCTATTACAGCCTAAAACTAGGCCCGATTAGGCTATATTTACCTAAATTTCTTCCTTATTCTTTTATTCTTCCTTATCTTTGCTATTAATCTCGCTATTTTTTCCCCGCAATAATCTTTATTTATTTAAAGTTAATTAAGTTAATTACATATTTAATAAATACTCTTAAAACTGTAAATAATTAATGCTACGTAATATAATCAAAGGAAATTCTATAAGTA